>PNEQ01055889.1:0-58653 GCA_003012365.1 Medauroidea extradentata
AGGTTCATTTTGGTTAAAATTATTAATAAATTTCACATCTGAATTCTATACTAAATGGCTGTTAAACGTAAGTTTTTTAGTACGTCACTTCCAGTAGAGTCAACACAACACCTTTACGTATATATATGAAAGTTTATTTTACTCCACACGTAAAAGTGAAAATAAGCAGTGAAATGTAATATACTTTAGTATACTACATTACCTTCTTCTTCTAATTGGCATGATTATCTCAAAATAAATTACTTTGTGGATTGGTTCCATCCTGCATACCACCATCCAAATATGACCAGGTTTGTTGTTATGGCATGTTAAAAGTATGAAAACACCAATTCTCTTAAGCTTAAATTTGCTCACCTGTAGTATGACATCACAGTCATAACTATAGTTTAAAACACGTGTGAGATATATGTACCTTCATTTATACTGCACAAAATTATGATTTTATTAGTTTCAAACCATTGCTTAAATTGGCCATAAACTGCATGTATGTACTATAAACACACACACATTACATCAACTTTCATTCCAAACCAACATCAACAACTAAGTAAACAAATGTACGTATTGTCACAAGAAACGTTGTATTTTATCACGTGTACTAGATAGAATAATTCAATAACATATAATGTAAGAGATAGTGGCATGAGTAATGGTTCTTCAGAAATACGTTACTCACGGGAAATTTTTTCCCATGAAGTTAGTAAAACAAATTGTCTAAGGTTGCAATTTTTATTCCTACAAATTTGCTTAGAGAAACCTACAATCTTAAACTGATGGTTTTAGCACTGAATTATGTGCCATGCCCTCTTAACATCACATTCAGGCGAATCACCGATATAAAGCCTGCATGGCTGTTTAGTTGTTCATGCATAGTGGCAATGAGGAATGCCATTGTTTCCTTAAGGGAGCCGCCTACCACGTGGTTAGCAGTGTGTTCTTAACAGTTTTTTTAAACAATACTATTCAACATGCACTCATTGTACTAATTCACAAAAAAAAAAAAAAAACACACACTTCGAAAGGTCAGAATATCATCGTTAAGACACCACGCTCATTAAAAACACTGATTCTTAGCCCTCCAACATAACTAAAAATGACCTTTTCAGACTGCCATACCTCAAAATGTAATAACCATATGTAAGTGAAACTCCCATTGCAATGTGCACTGATCTTTGCTATAGACTTACCACCAATAGACTTATATGATCACCTTTTAAGTCCCATAGTAAATATGGATCAGCTGGAATCTTGCACACTAGTTAGGCACTTGGCTTGCAGTGGTGATTCAGCATTTGATGCACACTTCAAAGCCACCCTTACAGGTCCATCACTTTTGGGCCTCTAACATGCGGGTAGACGGTGCCTTAACACACCCTTTCTACCAGTCTTTAGACACATTAAACAGCTCAACTTAGGCGACCACCTTTAAGCAAGTAGGGATATTCTCACAGTGATACTTAATTTTTGTTTCATGAAACAATCACACAATCAAGATGTAGAGAAGGAAAATGTGTGAGTGACCTGTAGCTAGGCCTGCAGAATGTGCTGGGCTGTTCTCTCGCACATTCTTCACAAAGATGGTGTCCATGGGCTCATCAAGCGGCGGGCCTTGCTCCCCTGAGTGTAGACCCAGTCGGTGGTCACCCTGTAGAACCTGCAAATAATATCCACAACAGCAGTCACATACATGTTCTCATATAATCTCACATCAGCTACATCACTAAGAATTGAAACTGTAACAAACAAACTAACATGCAACTCTGCTCTTTACAAACAGAGATATTATACCACTTCTGAGTTAGGTTTGCTACATAAGAGTGCTGGTAACACACAAATATGGAAATAGTTCATAGTCCATTGAACTACCATGAAATGTCTAAAAAAAAAAGCATAAATTAATTAAAATGCATGATTACACACTTTTTATTAAAAAACAAATTAAAGGACTTTGCATTACTAAACTCTAGAGGTTTACAAAACAATATAACACATTTTTTGAACATTTATTTCATTCCAACTGACTAAGTTAACTAAAATAAATTTTTCAGTTTTTTTGTTTAAATTTTTGCAATAAAAAATTACTAGACATAATTTATTCAGGTAATTTATCATGAAAGAACAAATTGTTTACTATTTACATATACACATGCTGTTCAACTGCTAACGGGATCAAGCATGAAGCTTCAAGTGATAGTTAAATACTATAGTATTATATAACTTTAAGTATGGTTTTATTGCATATTAAGGTTTAAGATCCTATCAATACGGATTTAACACAGCAAATAAAACCTTTATTGTGCAAGTCAGAATGGCCTACTTAAAAATGAAAAATTTGGAATCTACTTTATTATCATGAGGATACATTATGTCATTGTAAGCAAGTTAAGAAACCAGACACTTTGCCTAAAGATGCCGTACACCCTTATAGGAAGGCTTATATATAAGAAATTTAATTCTATCATGATGCAAATGACTATACTAAACCAATGATTGCAAGTTCATGATGCAGCATATCAGATAATAATGGAAAAACATTCAGCACATTGAAGAAGCATCAAAACATTAACTATTCAAAACATAATTGGATTCATTTGATTTTTGTTAGCATCAGGGTGAATAAATGTGTCTTGCCTGCACCTGTTGCTAAACTACAGTGTCTATGGAACAAGTTAAACAAAGGAGTTGAAACTAGAAATAAAAACGCACTGCCAGACAAACTACTAATATGTAAATCTGCAAAAATTTGCATATTCTTCCAAAAATTGGTAAGACATTTAAGTGTAGTCGGATAAACAGAAAACATTTGATGAGTTAACATCAAAGAAGTATATAAATAAGAAAAAAGTAAGAAAACTGAAAAAAGTAAGAAAACTTTCAATAAGTATTAGTAGTGAAAACAAACCAATCACGACAGTTGGAAAACATTTAATAAGTAATATGTTATAATTAAAAGATGATTCATGAGACTACTGCAAAAAGATGGAAAATTATATGAGACATTGCAAAAAAAAATTAGATAGTTGATGGACGTCCCCCAAAAAACATGCCAGTAATGCTTAAAGTAATACATCTATGTAATTTTCATTGCAGTTTGAGATGAATTAAGTGAACTAAAAACAAAAATCAACAGACTAGTGAACTGACAACAGACCAGTTTATTTTGTTGTTTACTTGTTCACTGTCTCTCTCTTGCCTGAATGGATAACAAACAAACAATGTTTTTCTGTTTGTATACCTTTGTCGCAAAGCATTTTGTACTGAACTGAGGGATAATTTTAAAGAATATTTTGAACTCCCAGCACACAAGGCCTGAATACAGTTATTGATCAAGTAACACAAATTACATTTATATTTAAATTGCATTATTTGAAAAATATTCAACATGATTTGCAGAAATAAATTGTATAGCATACACTAGAAAAATTAGCATTTTTTAAAATTACAACTCCAATTAAAATGTTATGTGTATATCATCAAAAAAATTTTAAGACCACAGTCAGTATTTATTTAGGTTGCTTAGATTTTAAAAAAGATATATACCTTCCAAAATAAACACAATTGATCCAAAATGTAAAAGCTTAGAAAAATCTGTCTCCCCAAACAATTTTATATCAGTAATGCATTTCAATGCACTGTAATAATATTATCTATTAGTCTGATCACTCCAGAAAAGTGTGAAATGATTTAGGCCTACATTCCATTAAGTCTTAGTAATCTAAAGAATATTGAGAAATCAAAACAAAAATGAATTGTGTGATACACATTTTAAATATTATGTTACCTAAATCAGTAAAATGTAATCAGTTTGATTGTTTTACTCCCAAGAGACATAAAAATGAACACACATTATAACTGTGTATACAAGCAAAATCTGGATATATTTAAATGGCAAAATGTGAAAATGAATGGAAGTAATAATCAGTTAGGGGCCAATCACTCCGAGATATTATTTTCATGTGAATTAAAAAATTTAAAATACATTGTTTAGCAGGATAAACTACACTTTTTCTCAGTATGTACACAGATTTTGTCAGCTGAAGCAGTCAGTTTTTTGTAATGTATCCAAAACTATGTTGTTTTACTAGCATACACTTTTTCAGGTAAATACTTTTGCTAAATCTACACTGCATGACTACCCACACACTTGCAAAATTTATTCAGGTATCCTACTGTTAGTTCTGCACAAGGTTCTGAAAATACTATCTATCTCTATAAACTTTCAGCAATACTCAGTACAATAATTTATAGTTTTTAACTACTTCTGCACAAGTGGTTTCCTACGCTAGTTATAAGAATAGCCGACATCTAAATTTCTAACATTTGCCATTCAAATAATTTTGTTAGCGTTACTGGGGAAAAGAATCACGTGATACGAACTGGTCTATGGAGCCATGAGACATGTCACAGTAAATCTGGATTCTCTAGTGATGTTTTATGAAACAATTCCCTGTAGTAGTGTAAAGATTGATGGACGAAAGGACTGAAGGAAATTGGAAAAGAAACAATTCAAGTTTTGTTAACAGTTAATAACCAAAACACACAAATGCATGGTATGCATCACAAATTTCAAGGAATGTCTTCTCTGTTTTAGCAATTCACGATAAGACACCAAACAGTAAGTAAAAATATGCAGGAACAAAATGCCAACTTAAGGTTTATAACACCACAGTACCGTGAAGAGTTCACAAAACAACCAGAAAAAAGTACTGCCATTCCAGAGAGCTTGAGATGAAAACATCAAAATAAGATATTTGTAATGAAGATGCTTAAAAAAAGAGAGCAAAATCTTTCAGAAAAATCTGTGAGCCATTCATCAATGGAAAAGCTCATTAACTACCATTTTGTACCAGGACCAAAGCTGAAAAGACTGGGGAGTTGGTGAAGTTATACATGGACCTTTTGCTAAATCCTTAGTCATGTTTGAGATTAGTTGCATGAATTTTTTTGTATGGTTATACATAATTAATAAAAAAATTGTTATAAATTTACAAAATAAAATTGAACATACAAAAACAGACAAAATTTAGGAGCATTTGAATGGCTACGGCAGAAAAGCTGACAGCGTAGAGACCAAATCCCAAGGAATTCTTCAACTGCATGGAACAGCACACAAAGACTAACAGCACCTTTCACACCAGAACCAAATGGAAGAGCTCAGCAAGTATAGTTGAAATGGCAAGGATCTTCAAGTATTCAAATCCATATGTGGAACTTATATGGGCTGAACTATTTAGTTCTGCAGACAATATTTTATATATAACATGAAAATCCTCTGAAGGTGTCACCCTATCTGTGCTTTCTGCAATGTTAGTGCACCAGTTAAAAAGCAAAGAAAACCGACGTAATAACTACTGAAGAATATCTTGAGAAGAAACTGAACTGGAAATGTCAGGTAAAATCCCATAAATTCTCAAAAACCCAAGAAGAAAGACAACTTATAAACTGCTCAACATTAAAAAAAACCTAAAACATTTTGAAGATATCATGGCAACAAAAATTTCTCAACGAGATTCAAGTTCATGAATAGTTCTAGAAAGCTTTGCACAGTAAGAAAGTGCAGAATGGAAAAACGTTGTAGACACCTCTACAAGAAAATCACACATGGAAAAAAAGTAACAACACAAGGTACAAAAGCAATTCCATATTAAGTGCATGTTTTAGTTGAAGACAAATCCTGACACATTAATTAACACTTACATGGCAAGACTGTTTTCCAAAAAGGTTTAGTTAACATAAAAAAATTGAATACAGTTAAACATAATAGTCCAGTAGCAATAATGAGAACAATTTGTTCAAAGTTGAGTATTGCTGCAAACATAAACAAGGAATAAATAAGTAACAGAAGGGAAATGACGTAATTAACTTTTCTTTTCCTTTTTGGGTTGTCATGATTGTCGGAGTTGGACGTTTGGTTACAGTACTATGATTTGGTAGGACTAATTTTAAAATCTGTGATGAAATCGACACATTAGTATTGCCACATTTACAGTTCCCAAATATAAAAACTGTTGTCAAAACAAATGTTCCAAACGCCACATGGCTTTGTTTACATGCCTCTACTTCCCGAGAGCTGGTACAATTAAAATTATTGAATCTATTAGCATTAACTGTAGTTCAATGTTTCAAAAGCATTCCCTTATGGTGAGCTTGATGAAGATTCACAAAATTTTGAAACTTTTGAGTGGCATGCATACAAGGCAAGAAAATTCAAAGATAAATATGTGATAAAAATAACTGCAAGTATGCATGAGGCACAGCCATAACTTGCACATTCAAAAATGGTCCCAAATGCACGAGAAAAAGAGTACAGTATTTTCTTTCCCAATTACAAAGGCTAGATTCTGACAGTTCTCTTTCTATACAGATAGCCAAAAACAGGCTTGCAGAAAACCAATTTTTCATGGTGCTATCAGGTCATTACAGCTGTGCACAACTACTAACACGTAGGCATCCACAGTTCATTTAGGGATCACAAATGAACCCATACAATGGAGTGGCAATGGAATGCAAGAGCAGGGAGTTCCCCGAGAAAAGAAACCGGCCAACAGCAGCTTCTCCAAATGCTAAAAATAAGGATTTATCCTGTCAGGAAGCCTGGATCGCTTTGGTAAGAGTAAAGGTATATGAGCAATTTACAGTTGTTTTAAAGGTTAAAAACAAAATGTACTCAAATAAGTACTGTTACGAGCCGCGACTCTCTGGCTGAGCGATGTAATAAGATACAGTGGCGGTAGAGCAAGATACCTTCGTGTGCTCTGTACGGCTTGTGTTACCTTGCACAGGTGCCACAGCAACCACCTGCTCGCGATTATCGCGCGAGCAGCGAAAGCTGATATAGCAGTGTAAGGGTGCGTCCACACTAGAGCATTTTACCCACACGAGCCGAATGAGCGTGCGGCTCATGCTCGTGCGGACAAAGTTCGTATCCCGAATGACTACGAATGCTTGCTCTGAGCGTAGCTGTTCGTGATGTTCCCGCATTTGTGACGAACAGTTTGTAATGAAATGTAGTGAGTCGTAGTGTTGTATTCATAAAAGCAGTACCTATAAAAGTTCGTCATGCTGTGACACTACGATTTCTTGCAACGAGAGATTCGCTCACGAGATTGCAGTATCTATTAGAAATATCCAAGCGGTGTATATCCATAATTGTTGCATAGACGTGTGAGGCTATAATCGAAGGATTGAAGAATTACATTAATGTAAGTAGGAATAATGAATTTTGTACAATTATTAATAAAAAAATATACAAATTCGTATAGTATCCTATTAAAAATACTGGTATAGCTATAAATGTCTCTATTTATATGTATTTTTGTTGAAATATCAGAACGAACAATTGTCCTAATTATTATATATTAATGTAATTAGTTTTTTTGATATATTGTTACGACTGTTAAGTTTTTAATGCAGACGTTAAAAATATTTATACAAGCAGTGGTTTTTAAACTGTAAATCGCGTTTCAGTATCGTGTTGTTTGCTTTGGTTAATGCGGACTATTATATTCTTTTCGTGGACGTCGAATGCTAAGGCAGAGTTTCAGAGGGTGCAGTTTTGAAGCCCAGCAAAACTTATGGGAAACTATTGGAGGGAACGTTAGAAAGCCGATGATTTTGGAACCTAAAAAAGCGCAATGAGTTGCTATGCTATGACCGTAGCGACTTTAGAAAAATATTTGACGAAATTCAACTTCTTTGCATAAATATTTAGTTTTTAATCCTACATTAAATACTATTAAAATTACAATTTCCCCCGCATTTACGGCAAGCAACTGTTTTAAGTTTACTTTCTATTGCTTTAATTCTTCCATATTACCGCTTTTTAATATGATGAAATAATATTGCAAATCATCCTTGAGATAGAGAAAAAAACAGTAAACAGTTCAATAGACATAATGAAGGCCGTTGCCTATTCTTTCTTCGCTTACCCTCAGTTCTTAAGTTTTCGTTGTCAAACTGATAGTAAAAGAACTGGAAGTAAGTTACAATGTTGACATTTGAGTTAAATCATATAAACAAAGCTTTTCCTCTTGTGACTAGTCCAAGGAGTATGTAAGGGTTTATAAGAGATGGCACTGCCAGGTTAACAAGCCTTCCTTATTTACGGCCCGATCTCGATGTCGTAAACGATTGTGTTTTACCAACCACGCAACAGAAAACATACATATTCTGTCGAGGGAAATTTCGTGTTAGTATCCACAGTGATGCATAGTCGTGATCACGGTCGTAGAAGAACAGGTCTGGACACTCGTCTATCTACCAACGTATTTTGCTTGACCCCCTTGTTGTTTGGCTGTAGTTCGTCAAGTTACCGAGAATGTCGTACTTTTTGGCGCTGTTTTCCGGGCGGTCGGACTCATACTCCGCCCTTTTTTTTCCATGGTTAAATTTATAAAGTAAATTAAGATTGCTAGAGCCTTTTATTAAATTTGTGAGCGAAGGAAGTATTTTATAAATTGATAAAAAATACATTTTGATAAATTGTTTATCTTAGCAGAAAGGAAGTGGGCGCAGTTTAGTCCGACCGCCCTAACTGTAGCTCCAATAAAACACAATATTCTCGGTAACTTGGTGAACTACAACCAAACAATAAGGGGGTCAAGTTTCCAGGCGAGTGTCCAGACCTGTTCTTCTACGGCCGTGGTCGTGATTAACTGTTTAAATATTTAATTAGCCTATAATGTTGTTAGATGAGTTTTGTAATAATGTATTTTATTTATTTATTTTTTTGATTTCAAGCGGCAAGGTTCTTGATATGGTTAAATTGTGTGCACTCATAACCTGTAACTTTAAGGTTATATACGAGTAAATCTGATATTTTTATTTAAAGTACTGTTCATAAATAGTACGTAATATTAGGTACATTCGAAGTCAGTTATTATTATTATTATTATTCAAACAACTGGCAGCATGTGGGACACAACACACTACCACTCTATTAGGTTAACATCAATCGTAAAAATATTTTAAAGCGAAACGAAACACAGGTCATGAAGCCACATATAACTGGTACAGTAAAAACCTAGTCCTAGGCAAAATAAAATGCACCTGGAACTTTAAAACTAAAAGATCTAACTAAAACAAACCATTTGGTACGATAAATCTTGACGAATCGTAACCACGCGGCGAGCATGCACACGAGTGATAATACTGATAATAGTAACGGAAAATGGCGGCGTATCCTTACACGATCCTCGGGTGTACCACTACAAACAATTTTCAAGACTCTCAATATACATCAACATTCTTTAAACAGTTTTTACAACAAAACAAAAGATTTAATTCGTGTAGATTCCGACATTAACACTGTAATGTATGGTAACTGCCTACAAATATTATTTCTGTTAATATATTACAATATCGTGCAGTGATGTTTGTAATTTTGTATATTGGTACACACGCAATCGTTTATAGAAAATAAGAGCTGCGTAGGCTCTATCCTGTGTCACCCCCTGGACTAGTCTGTATAAATGTCTACAGTACATGCCTTTTCCAGTGGCCAAGCTGGATTTTGCTCTAGCCCTTTCTCTTCTGTAACTTCCCAGTAAACTTTCCATTTCCTGCTATCCCTCTTCTACAGGACAACCGGTAACTTTTACAATATCTACCCACGCATCATGCTTTTATTTCCGATTATAATACGTTCCATATCTCGGATTTCACAATGTTGAGTACTTTACATATTCCTGAATTAGTGCGAGACATTTTTATTACTCCAATCCATTGTTGAATAGCCCGATCTGCCGATAATGAAGTGGCCAGACGCAGCGCACAGTCCAAACTGCCCGTGCAGTCTAGAGTTAAGAGATTGTGCGTGCACGATGCTGCTCATGTTACCCTTATGCGACGTGCGGCAGCGGCCACCTGCATGTCTGTTTCGGGCTTCGTACAGACTCGAATGACAGCAGTCATCATGGTCTAGAGCAGTGGTTCCCAACCGGTGGTCCACGAAAGCTTTGTGAGTGGTCCGCGAGCTTAAATGTCAGTCAAGTTATTTTTAATGATTTTAAATTAATTATAACATGGTTCAGAGGAATTTCTTCATTTAAGCGGATTCTTTACAGTTTAAATATGTCTGCTAATGTTCTGAGAGCATTTCTACGGAAACATTGTTTACTGTGTTACATGATATTCACTACTACTTTACTTTTATATAATGTTTTCCAGACATATTACCTATGAAAGAAGCTATGTGAAAATTATTGTTTATTAGAGTTATGTAATCTAATGAAGGCAAAATAATATTAATATGTACTCACTAACAAATTGTACTAAGCTACCGCAGAAATTAAGCCGAGAAATTTCAAGCGGCTGGGGGTGGTCCGCGCTGTAATCAATTTTGACCCGACTGCTCCGCAACCTCATAAAGGTTGGGAACCACTGGTATAGAGTATTCCTGTGCAGGCTCTATTTTGCAGGATGGTGCTTGACCCAGATACGACCTTCCTTCTTTGAGATAAAACTTGCCGGGAGAATTCGAGACTTTATGGTGAGGGTATAAAAGACAGCTGTGGCAGAGACAGGCGAGTTTTTGGCTGACAGGTGTCTGGTGTGAGTTGAAGTGACAGTGATGAGTGGCGAGAAGTATTGGGTTGCGAGAAGTATTCGAGGTTGATTGCGGCAAGTAGCGTGACGAATGAGTTTCTGGGCTACAAGAAGTTCATCTGTGCTCGTGCTACAACAGTGGGTCCACCATTTGTAAATGGTGAGAGAGACATTTCAATCAATAACAGAGAACTTGTATATACGACTGTGATTATATCATCTAGATTTTATAACCTCTATGTAAATGGTAGTTATTTGTGTTGCTTGATGTTTTATTTAATCGTAATTAATCATTAGCAACATTTAGAAATTATTTTTGTGTAGATAATTGTAAATAAATTAATCAGCTTTTTTTATTTTATTTTCTTTTACCAATGACCTCCATCCCTAATGTACCTAGCCCCCAACTAGTAACAGTATGCTATAATAAGAAAAGATACAGCAGGCATAGATATTTTTGTAAGTAAATTTCTTTATCGCTGTTATAGTTTCTCATCTGAATTACATGTGCATCAAACAATATTTTACATAAAATTAGATAGTTAATGACAATTATTTGTTAATGTAATTGTTTTTATTTTGTGGTAAAGTAACGTGTAAATCCATATTCAATCAACAGATGGCAGATTTACATGGTGCAGCAGACCACTAGGTGGGGGGAAAAGGGGAGAAGTCATATTTTAACCCCTTCATCTAATGTAAGAGGGAACGGTTAAGTAGAAAACACTGCATTTATCATGGTATTATAGTACAAATATTTATGTGATCCTGTGATATTTCCAAGCAGACTACTAATTTGAACTTGAACTTGTTGAATGTGTATAATTTATTTTACTTTTTTTTTTTTCTTCTTTCAGTTTTGATTCTTAACCTACTGCAACCTTCCACAGTCCCTTTGAGGTTTCCCTTTACACCTTACAAAATACTAAACACATATTCTGATTGCAAAATATGTCTCTGAACACTGACCGAGACAGACACATGCATGAGTGTGTTGAATCATGGGAAGGCCTCCTCATGAGCTGCAGGTTACTTACAGAGTGCGACTCGGGAGGGTAGACAATGAAGTGTCGCAGTGTGAAGCCGAAGCCATTGTCGCACCTCCTGAGGACCAAACTGCGAGGACCCCTAGGCCGCGCTTCTCTCTTATCCGCCTGCAAGCAAACAAAACAAGCCAATTAAGTACAAAGTGAATTTTACCAGAGTAGTGTAACAATAAAAATAATACAATGCTCAGATTCCACCATACTCAAAATATAATGTCAAAAACAACAATAAAATATTTATTTTAAAAATATTATTTTTGGCAAGTACTCACTGTACAGTAAACAGGCTATAATGACACACCAACTAAGTCAATAAACATTACTCAGAGAACTATATTACGTAGTCAAGTGTCGCAATGTACTAATACTGTCAAAACATAAAGTGTGTGTCTATATACATACATCAAATATGTGTGTGCACTGCATAAACATGTAAAATATCATTGAATCAATTTGAAACAAGCAAATGCGTACAAACAAAGATAACAAATCCCAATATATCACAGACATCACACAAACAAAAAAATTTTAACTTCAATTTGTTTGACAAAATTTAAGGAAAAGTTTTACTATTTCATGCAACTTAAACCATGACGATCAGTTTTAGTATGTACATGTTGACGTCTTACAGAAAATAAGTGATTCACCATTACATAATAGGCTCTATACCATCTGTGAATTACGAAGTCCAAAGTTAACACTGTTTCTTTGCAAGAAAATTAATTGTGTGTACGTAATTACTGCTATTATCCTGTAGAGACAGGTCCCACATAATTTTGTTTACTAAGTCACATTTCTAATTACAGAACTGTCGAAACAATGCCTTTCCAGCTGAGATGGACAATACAAATTGCAAAAGTACTGAAATTATAAAATACACCAGTGGTGCCAGTGGTGGGGGAGGGGGGAAGTGGAGGCAGCGGCCTCTTCCCCGCCAACTCGTTTTGGTGAAAGGATGAAAGGAAAAACTTTTTTGCCCCCATCCCCTTCTCCCCCACTAAGTGGTCACAAACCCATTAATACATTGATGTGGGCCAGTCAATAATGCTTTATTGGGTTGTAGGAACACAACAGTTTTCTCTAAACCACCCTCTACCAGATATCATCTTCCCCAACTGATGGTCACACTAGTGTCTGCGCATTATGTACCTTCCTTGTATCACGTTACTCGTACCTCCCGCCTGCTACATAAATAGAACAACTAATAGTAATCACTTAGCAGGCATAAAAAAACAATTTGTTGGTCTGAAACAAACATGTTTTTAAAAGTATTAAATGGGGGAAAATGATGTTAAGAGTCATTAATGTCCGTTTTAGAAATATTTCGAAACGAAAAATAGTTTCAAAAAATGTTTTGGGTACCCCGTTCTCCCACTTTGCCCTGTTTTGCCCCCCACCTCCCCCAAAGTATAATATTTATTCGTATAAACATTCGTGAGCGCACGCACAACTCACCAAATTATATTTATTTGTAAATTTGTTTGGGTATCCCGTTCTGTACCTCTACCTCGTTTTGCCTTCCATTCTTAATTTTTTTTTGCAGAAATCTTCGTGAGTGGACGCACAACTCACGTGGCATGAGGACTCATTTACCACGTGCACGACTACTGGTGACAGTGCCCTCAATACATACCGTCGAAAGTTAATTAAATATATATAAAATATTCAGACACTGGGCACGTAGAGGTTGTACAACAATACGTAACGATGTAATTGCATAATGTTAACTTCCCTATACGTATTTGCTTTAAAATATTTACAAAGACTACGTTTCCCTCCCGGTATTTTGGAGATATTTTCTATTTTCTCTGTAGATAATTATTTATCGTATTTACGTAAACATTATTCAGAAGCTATATATATATAATGTTTACGTTTATATATATATACACACACACACACACACACACTTAAATATCTCAACTGGTTATAGTTAAATATCACGGGGTAACTGAAAAAAAAAAATGTTACGTCTTTTCACCCCTTCAGTGATCGAATTTCGCAAAATCATACAGTTAAATGTTAAACATTTGTACGAGTATCCAGGCGAGGTGAAAATCACGAAGATAACCCATTGAGTCAAAGCGTAATCACTAGAGCCCACGATTTTTCGCAAAAATAATTCTTCAACAGTTTGTTTCAATGCCTTATGTACACATATGCAGTCCTGCTTCACTGTCAGTGATTGGCTGATTTTAACTCTCAGCGTCTAGGGTTCTACCCGAAAATCACAGACGTGTGGTGTCGCAGTAACCTTGTTCCTGTTGGCACTGAAAAATGAGCCACGTCTGTGCAATAATATATTCTGCCAATAACCATGAAGACGTCTGTGCAATAATATATTCTGCCAATAACCATGAAGGAGAGCTACATATGTTCACGCAAGGCATTGAAACAAACTGTTGCACAATTCTTTTCGCGAAAAATCGTGGGCTCTAGTAATCGACGATTTATTTAAAAAAAAAAACATATTTAGTTCCTTCACAGCCCTAAGAGTTCGGATATACAAACCGAAAAACAACTTTATATCTCGACTGGTTCGATAGTCATTAAAAAATAATCGATAACACATTTTACGTTTAACCCCCTTATTAAATAATTGAGAAACATCTGGAAGTCCAAGCATAGATATGTGTACTATGTATTCAACTGAAGTAAACTCACGACGATGGTCCACTGGGTTTGAGCTGTACAGACGATTAATAATAAAAAAAAACACACACACACCCTTTATAACTCTTTGGAAGACGAATTTCGAAAAAAAAAAAAAAAAAAAAAATACTAAAATTATTTTTAGGTATTCATATAAGCGTAATTTTGAAATGTAAAGCAACACTGTATCATGAAGCGTTCAAAAGGTTTCAAAAGTTAACAAAAAAAACATTTAATGTATTTTTACCCCCTTAGATGTTCTGTCGAAAAATTCCTTAAATTGGCTAATACGCATTTTTATGACTGATCCACTTAAGTAAAAGTCACAACACTGGAACGTGAGTGATTGATTTTTGGTCAGCGCTTAACATCGAGGTCTTCAGCGCTGGTGAGGGGTGACATGAGATGAGTATGGAGCAGCGCCGGAATGAAGGGGCAGGGGAAACGGGATATACCCGAGAAAAACCGCCGGCCAACAGCATCGTCCCGCACTATTCTCCCATGCGAAAATTTGGCCCCGAACCCGCCGGGAATCGAACCCGGATCGCCTTGGTGGGAGGCGGGTGGTCTAACCATTCAACCACCCCTGCCCCCACGACAGGCCGTCGGGTTCGAGCAATATAAACGAAAATACATTCAATCCCTTCACACCCCTTTAGGAGACGAATTCTGAAAAATCCCTTCTTAATGTCCATTTACGATCTAAAGGAAACCCACACAAAAATTTTGGCGTTTATAGGTTCAGCGATTTGGGCTACAATTTGATGTGTCAGCGAGTCCGGCAGTCATTCAGTGAACTATTTTATACATAGATATGTTAATGGTACAAAAAACTCAGAATTAAATTATGGAGCTATCTTCCAAAGAGAAGTTGACTTGGTGGGACATTTGTACACGATGTTCCAGACAGTAATCTGACGATCGTTCACCAGTTATTTAAGAAACCGTAACTGCTTTACAATGAATAATCGACACTAATGTCTTTCCTTACATTGATAATACTTGATATGTATGTGCTACAGTACTGTGTATGCCACACACTCTAAACATATTCAAGAGAAAGTAAAACATCTACTTTTATTTGCATTAATAAAACTGCAGCAATAAAATAATTGTAACCTGTATTCATACGTATAATTTGTAATACCACTATACCCCTCTTTTTGGAAGTAAATTTAATCTACATGTATATGTTTCCGTTGATTGTTTTTTATTCTTCCGTTTTTTTGTGCATTGGAGGAGGAAGGAATAATTAAATTTAAATTAACTATGCATAAATTGTAATCAATTAATGTTTAAGATAGGAAATTTGGTACCTTATAAAGCTCCGCAGTAAATGTAGTGGCTTACGAGTAAACAAAACCAAACTCGTTATTTAACCGGCACTGCAGTTTCTTCAGTACGCTCGACTCGCTCACACTAACTTACAACAAACAACGACGCGTGGTCACAGCAGTTACACTTCCGGCACCGCACTCGCGACCACTTCCTCTGGAGAATTACTACCAACAAAAGATAGTGTGCGGCTTCACGTCTCGCGTCTACAGCGAGGTCATCACAGACGGAACCATTAGATCCGACCAACAGGAGACTGTAATGAAACGGCAGGATGGTCTGTAATCAATAATCACGACACATTCCGACATTTCCCATGAGCGACTTCGAAATCGTATGGAAAGCCAAAGTGGGGATTTCAGGAAAACACGAACATGTTAAACCAGAGAAAACAACGTTGTGGTGACGTAGGAAGAATAAATGTTTGATAATTACGATAGTTGGAAACAAATATCCAACTTAAATACGCAGTGGGAAATTCAAGGAACTACGTACTAAGAACACAAGGATAGAGATTACATGTACGTGAAGTCAAGTTCTTAACAGCAACCTTAAACAATATTTCTAAATATTTTATGTTTATGGATTCTGTTCTTCAATTACTTAACAGCATGGATCAGTTATCTCTGAGAACATTACGTGGACGTGATCATTGTAAACAACATTACGGTGTGAAGATCTTCAAATAAATTAATAACGTCAAACTGAAGTTATATAATTTCAGTCTATTGTAGTAATCAACGGTGGTGAAGTTAAGCTCCACTGCAAATTAGGAAACAGAATATTGTTCGCAGGCTTTCGCGGCCGTCGTCTGCATTTCCTAGGCTTCTGGGTTTGAGCAGCATGTGTTGTTTTCTGTCGTGCGACGTTTCGGCAGTCGTTGCAGTTGCCATCTTCAGAATGACATTTGGACTACAGTGAACCTAAAGACGGCAGCTGCAACGACTGCCGAAACGACTCAAGACAGAAAACAAAACAGACGCGGCTCAAACCCAAAAGTCTAGAAAATGAAAGTTAACAGAACTTGAACGTTACCAAAAATTTCTTCGAGCAGCAAACTAACTCAGTCAATCATCTCGGGATTCACGTACCTGAAGTCGGACCGTCCTTCCTCAGGCTCTGGTTAAGGCGCATATCCCGTATTTGTACCCTAGGGAGATTCTAACGAAAGCTCAAATTGTTCCCGTCTTCCCCGGTTTCTCCTCTGTTGCCGCTGAACGTTCTTTTTTCACTACGGATCGAGTGTCTTCTTACTTTGCGGCCCGGCTCCGGCTGACCACAAATAATTCGTCCATTATATCTTCTCTACCGACACACGCAGACTGAAGAACTGAGCAGCTATGGCTCTCAGGTCCACTGAGGCCACAACCGGAGCTGAGGTAGATAGGCGGCTCTGTAAACTCATCAACTAGGGAGGGAAAGGTCAAGCGTCTATACGTTCAGGAAATCCTCCCACCCTAATTCTAATTCAATCCCTTGCGTACACCCTAAGACATCGGACACAAAGGGTAGGAAGAAAGCAGTTACATCCCCCCCCCTCCTACTCCGGCCAACTCAACACTGAAGCAAGGAAAATAGAATAAATCAACAAAGAATGTTTTCAATTGAAAACTGGTTTGCTTCGTGTGTGAGATTCAGAGTGAAAATTGGTTAAATTCGTGCGTGAAATTAAGATTGATAACCGGTTGGTTTTGTGTGTGTACTTATCTGTGTATGTATGGGGTATTTTTATTTTTGTATGTACACTTATACATATCATTGTTCTAACTTAACTGTTAAGTATTTTTTTAATCTTATTCTTAAACATGTAATGTATTATTTTCGTTGTGATCATGTGTAATGGGTCCAGTGTAAGACAAGGCACCAATGCCTTAACTGCCCCTTAAAGACGTAGTAAATAAAATAAAAAATCAATAAATATAACGTTCGAAGTAATTTATAAATTATGAGATATTTAGCTCTGAATCTACTAGTGAGGGGCATGGTAAGTTTCTACCGGCATTTTATAATCAAATTGTACCCTCTCCCCCCCTTTTTTTCCCCTTACTCTCCTTTACAAGCATAAATAAATGTACATTTCAAGAGAATTTGTTCCATCACCAAATTTTTTTCCGAGGCTTTGATACACGGTGTACGTATGCCCGTGCGCATCACATCTGTCTCGCTGTCTCCGTTTCTCTTTGTGACGTCATTGAGGTCATTATCTGCTCGGAATGGCCTATGTAAATTAATGCAAATCTGTGCTCTCTGGAAGGGCCCCGGACGAAGGGAGTGTTTCCATATTTTCTAAAACTATTTACGAACGGTTTTGTATAGAGTTTAGTAAATGGAAGAATCACTTTTGTACGTTTTGTATATGTAACCACAGATGCACACATTTCCGGGAACAGAAGCTTGCCACGTTTGTTTGGGAAATAAAGGCAAGGGATGGGGGTTGTTCGAAGGGAAGGGGGCAATCTCTTGTTTGCTCAGGTGCCCGTAATTTCTCCGGGCGGCCCAGCGCATCGCAGTATTGTGCAAGCAGTTGTAGGTTTGCCGAGACACCTAGGGGAACGACGGCAGCGATGGTTGACTAAGGAAGGAGGGGGGGGGGCACACACCCCCGCAAAGCCTCGCACAGACGACAGCCGCTTGTCGGGAGTGTGTGGCCGCGGTACTGGAACATCGCCAGTCCTCAAAAATAGGCTCGCATCTCCGCCGTACGTTGCCGCGACCGCCGAAGAACCTCTCACACACTTCGCGTGCTTCCTGCGTCGTTTGTGGACGCACTCAAGTAAGTTTATAAACAATTAGTAGGCATACCAGAGGAGAGAATAAAGACGAGGTTATATTACAAGCCCGCATCACCCGTCCAGCTACATTTATCTTCGTTACTCCTTACTCAAGATTTAGTAACACATTTTAAAATATTACAATGCATACGTACTTAATACTACCGGTACCTTTCTTTGTACTACGCAATGAATAAGCAAAACATAATTATTCTCTTTCACCGTTGTATGAAAAGAAAACACTTAGCAACGATACAGAACAAAAATTTCCACATAACCGTGAAGTACAATGCTTCTATACACATATTATCAGTAATTCATCCTACTCTTCGTTAGTTAATAACATAAAAGTATTAAGTCATGATATTAACAAAGGCGCGGTAACATTTAATCTTTGGTCCATTAGGTCACGAGACCCTGGACTGCTTGAAGGCTTTCAGAAATTGCCTGGTGATCGTGTAAACATGATCACGTGACAGACAACCTACCTAACCCCAGCAGGTTACTAATATAACAATATAATAACCGCCTCATGTTACAAGGCGAATGGCAATTCCTTTAGAGGGGTGACATAATGTGAGTATGGAGCAGTACCGGAATGAAAGGGCGGGGGAAGCGCGAAATTCTCGAGAAAACCCGCCGGCCAACTGCATCATCCGGCACGATTCCCATATGCGAAAATCCGGAGACCGACCCGGCCGGGAATCGAGCCCGGATCGCCTTGGTGGGAGGTGAATGGTCTGACCATTCGGCCACCGCGGGCCCCCGCCCTGAGCAGATGTGCAAACTTCAAAATACTATATAGCTGTGTGTGTGTTTGTGTTTGTTGAAAGGTTGGTGTTCCCGTGACCACACGCACTCTTACACACTTCAAAATATGATTTTGAAAAGTAGATTAACCAATATAAATTTTTTATAACTCATCACTAAACATTAGATACATTTTCTGTCCATAATGTAAGCAAGTGTAAACCACCATATTTACACATATTCCCGTAAACGTAGCCAAATGTGATTACAAACGTTGGGCATCACAATGCCAGCAACATGTTGCCGAAAAATACAGATTTTTCTTAAAAATTCTGTGTCTAATTGTTATTGAGAATTTATTATATATATATATATATATATATATATATATATATATATATATATATATATATATATATACACACACACATATAAATACATACATACGATAATTTGAACTTCGTATGTACAGTTTCACTCACTGTTCTTTAGGTAATGTTCTACTGTTTGCAGTTTCTTTTCCCGCATAATTTCACGTGTATCGTCTGGATCAGAGTAAGGCCAGAATTTACTAGGTCGATGATCGTGTTAACTAGGTAGAATTGAACCGCGAGTATACTTTGCTCGACACCGAGCGAGGTGGCACGTTGAAATCGCATTCGGGAGAACCCGGGTTCGATTTCAAACTCGAGCCATCATGACTTCTGTTTTACATGCCTACCAGAAATTTTCTCCATGCGAATGCTAGGACGGATCCTTAACGAAGCCCTTGGCCTATTGCTCTCTCAATTCCTGTAACTTGGGCAAGGTTGTGTATCGCCGTTTCTTAATGACGTCACTATCGCCATTTATTGAACTTGTGCCTGTCATATTTTTTTAAGTCAAAACATAGGCGATTGCTAGGATATCGTGGTAGGCATGATTACGTAAATGCACCGATAATAATCGAAAAACAAAACTTAACACATGTCGTGTGTTAGAATGTTGCAAACAGAAGCATCTAAATACAGTACCTTTGTCCACCGTTTAATTATTTTGGAACGAAATAAAATTGTTATTGAAGGGTGAAACAATAAGCGAAAATGTGCAAGAGTCCAGCCACGCAAAGTAACTGGCATACAGCCCAAAAATAAATACGTATTTTTAATGTTATAGCGAACGTGCGTACGCGAAATGTACACTGCATGCATTTCAGACGTGCATAACAATTGTTATTATTATTCACTCAAGTTATGACCAGGTTAACGGATCATTATTAAATTTAATGACGGTCTAAGCACCTGGAAATAAGCTTACATAACATATACACAAATCTGAAAATTACTTATTTTTACAGGAACCTTGAACGAAACAACTATATTACATGTTGTCAACTACCTGTATCCGCCGCAACACTCCCCTCCTCCCAAATCCCATGCATGGAACCAAATCAAGAACTAAAAAAAATTCAACAACAAAAAACACCACCCAAAAATAAAATTACGTAACTTATTGTAATGTTATTAAATATTGCCAATTTTGGCTCAGTTACAATAATTTTAAACTGATTTTTGTTAGTAAGAAGTGTGTACATTAACCCATCTCATCGTCAATTCATTTTTTAAGAGTTGATCTGTATAGAATAGTTGTTTAACCAAATTAACATTGAATAAATAATAATTACATCTAAACAAAATATGTTCCAAGAATAGTAACATTAATTACAACGTTAGCACTAACAGCATAATCAATACATCAATGAGCTACTTCATATAGCTCGTTGCGATACACAGCCTACTAAATAAACATAATTTCTTTAATTTTTAGAAACAGTGTTACAGGATTATGCCTACACTAAGCCTACTTACGTACTTAACTTGCAATATAATAAATAGTTTGTTTTATTGCTGTTGGTAATATTATTTATATTATTATTAAATTATATTATTATTATTATTACTTTATAAGGTCTCTCTTCGTACAGCCACGCGCCGAGCAGACAGAAGGTACTGCAGCAATATGAAGCAAAGCAAGTAATTGCACAGTTCACGTAAGCTAGAATACAGTAGTCTATAATGACACGTCGATCAGGCGTAGTTGTAACAGACTCGATAACTCGACAACCACAACTATTAATATTCGAAATTATCACTCATTATCTGTTAAAACATAAAACATGCATCAGCTGTCAATGTTTTAACATTAAATAAAATGTCGAGCCAGTTTCAAATAGGCTTAACCTGAGAGCCTTGGAAATCGCTGCTACCGCCCCCGCTCATGTTTACTATCGGATCGTAGGAGGACGTAGCGTAACAAATAAAACGCGCTAATATTAAATTAGTACCACGTCCAACGTTTGTCAGAGAAAGATCTATGTTTATTGCGAGGTGAACATTTGCACTATTTGTTTTCGATAGTGATGGTAAGAACAGAGGAATCAGGGTTAATAAGTGTGCTGGTACAACAAAATAACACTTTAGTAAATTCCGTTGATTAAATGTTGGTGTTTCAGTGGCATTTAGGCATTTAGAAAATTAAGGATGAACTTAAGTCCTAAATACATGAACTCAGTACTAGACCGAAACAATGTCCTCCAGGTTTCACCAATTTGTGGACGTTAATTTATTTCATTTTAGAGGGTTTATGCCGTAAGCATTAATAAGGGATGGCTTACGGACTATCTAAACCTATAAAAAGACGCAAACATCCATGCCCGTGCTGGGATTCGAATCCAAAACCTCTCGCACCGTAGGCAAGTATGCTACCGACCACGCTACGGAGGCCGGCTTGTGGACATTAAAGAAAATTGACTAAAGTATATCGTTTTCCCGAACGATGCACATCAATAGTATCTTTTATTCCTTTCAATAGATCCAGTTTTTAGTATTGGCAGAAAGTCAGAAACTTAAAAATGCCCACGAGCGATTTTACAGAACCACTTACTACGAAAGTACACAAAGCGTATATAGTCAGTCCATAAACATACTTACGGAAATATTTATCAAACTTCAAATGTACCAGAAGGCAGGCAAAACTAGCTCTGTTCCAACTGCGGATCAGAAAATGAAGATTTCGACCAGCTGCCGTGCGTCTACTAAGAAAAACAGTTCCAACAGCTAAACAAACGTATGGCTTTGAAGTAGCGCATGGACGATACTAACACTCTCGATACTTCCAGCAACCGCCAAAAAGCCAAGTGTTCGCCAAGCAGCCTACCCTATTGAACACGCCCGTCAAAATACACCGCGGTTTTTTTTTCTTTTCTTTTTTTTTTTTTAAAAGATTTAACTTACTTATTTTTTTTTACTGACTCGAGTCAATTCTGGTTTAAAAACGGAGTGTCAAATCTACTACGTAGAAATGTGTTACAAAATTTTCTTCCACAGATTTTCGGCATCTTCGTATTAATATCAAGGGTATACTAGGTGCAAGTGTGCCCTTAAAGAGTGCATGGCATGTAATTCAGCGCTGAAAGCATTAGTTTAAAATTTTAGGTTTCTCCAAGCCAATATGTAAAAATAAAAAAAAACGCAATCCCAGACAATACTTTTTGCCAATTTTCTGAGCAAAAATTTTTCTCGGGTAACGTAGGCTTATATATGAAGAACAATCTATGACGCCAAAATATCTTACATTTAATTGCGGCCCAAGAGATCAGGCTTAACAAATGCATCATTCCGGGTAAATTATTGTAAATAAAGTTGGCAAATATATACTTATTAAGGATTGCTGTTTTGTAGTTTTCCCATATTGACTTTCAGAAATGTGTAAATCTCAATTGTAGAACTAGGCGCTTATTTATCTACCACGCATTCTTAATAATGTGTTTTAGATATAAACGTTATAAAAAAACAACACGCGTTTTTGACAGTAACTATGGGAAGACAACACTACATAATATTTTCCAACTTTACTGAGCAAACGTTTACCTAGAATATTGCATTTGTTAATCGCGATCTGTTTCGCCGCAATTAAATGCACAAGATTTCGGTGTCAATGATATTTCTTCAGAAAAGCGTACCCTGAAAAATATTTGCTTATAACAAGAGCAAAAACTATTGTCTAGGATTGATGTTATTTAATTTCTGCAAATTGGTTGCGAGGAACCTACCATTTTGAACTGTTGCCTTTAGCGCTGAGTTACGTAACATGTCCTCGTAACTGGATAACGTGGGACAACAGAAAATAAACACGGACTGTAAGATACCTACCCACTTAAAATTTGCAGTCACGGAGAGTAAATAAGGAATCAAATTAATGAACCCACTTGAACAAATTTGAATGGAAACTCTTTCAAATGAAACATACGTAAAATAGGCTATCGTATACAATATGTTCCTGAACTACAGGTACAAACGCAGCGAAGCGATTCCTTATGAAAAATAAAGTAGTAATATTCGTCAACTTAGTACCTAGGTTTAATATTTCGAGAGTAATAAGCCTTTGAGTATCGAGTTTTAAAATCGTATGTTATTAAAGTATCGGAAACCGAATTATGTAAAACAACAAAACTCCAAACATTGATTTGTTACTAGGATTTTCAAAGCCACATCAAATGCTGGTTGATACCTTCAACCGTTACTAAAATAACAGGGGTGCCCATCTCCTAATTCGACTTTTGTACCGTCAGGATATTGGAACATTTGAAGATGTTTTCCCGAGTAATGGGGGCTTTGTAACAAAAATGGTTCTCTTATTGCAACTACTTAAGAGATATAGTTGTTACAATTGCAGGCAAAGCTTTGGCTGCAGCGATAGAGTGCCAGGAGGGCATAGGAAATACTGCGTACACATGTATTGATGTGCTCATTGCACAGGTTACGGTGGACAATCACTGTAAACAACATTATAAATACTTCAATAAGTTCACGATACGTCTCAACAGGTACAAATGCCGTGAGATGTATATAAAATAAGGTAGAGAACATTACTTACGAACAATGTCGTACAGTAACTCGAAAGGGAGAACCCTTACTAATCGACGTTTTAAAAAGTTTCAACTGAAATTAATAAAACCTACTGGACATTAACGAAAGATTCTGTGAATGTTGATAATTTACGTTGATCTTGAGCTGTTTCCCAACTATTGTGGAATACAAAAATTTCACTACTTCGAGGAAAAAAAAAGATGATGGTATGTTCCTACCAATGTGTGTAACACTTGAATATTTTATTGCTTTTCAAAGATGTAATAAACATACATTATAAACATCACCTTCATAGAACACTTTAATGTTAACTGTTAGAAAGGAGACAATCTGTTGCCTGCTAAGTACGCAACCCGCGTTGCAAGGCTGGTCATGAGAGACAGTTGCACGCGCATCGTAGCCTTAGCACCGCTAGCGTGTGCCAGTGTGGCATTGCACTGTTGGTAACAACAACATGGAGGGACATTACACGTACGGAGAAATGGCAGATATGCATATCATGTATGGTGCTGCTGGAAGTAACGCAAGAGGAGCTCAGTGTCTGAATACACAGAACACCGTCCAGGCCACTGGATGCTATCGTCTGTGGACAGGCGAGGCGGTTACGTGAGAATGGAACATTAACAGCAAACATGTATGACACCGGCGCGGTGTGAACAGCAACAACTTACGATCAACGTAAACTAACACAATTCACAGAATCTTTCGTTAATTCACAGTAGGATTTATTAATTTCATTCAAAACGTTTTAAAACGTCGATTTGTAAGGGTTCTCCACTACGAGTTACTGTACAATATTGTTCGTATGTAATGTTTTATACCTTAATTTATATATACAGCTTACGGCATTTGTACCTGTTGAGACAGTATCGTGAACTTATTGAAGTATGTATAATGAAATTGAAACAGTCAATAAATTGAGGATAAGGGGATTCTCCAATGACCCACTCTCTCTTGCATTATTAATCACTAATTACCAAATATCACCTTTAAAACTGATAGTAAATTGAGAATTAGGGGATGCTCCAATAGAGCACCCTCTCATGCACTACTGATTAGTAATTATAAAGTGTCACCTTTAAATGGTTAGTAAATTGAGGATTAGGGAATGCTTCAATGGGACATCTTGCCTTGCATTATTGATTAGTAAGCATTAGTAAGCATCAAGACTGATACATATCGAGCACAATGCGCTTAGGGGGGAGATGAGGCATGTGGGCAGCAGACAATAATCGGCAGTAACCCCCGTGCGCGCTGGGTGTACATTTTTTTTAAAACAAAAAAGTGTATATATTTTTGGCTGCTTATCGGTATAAAGAGCATTTATTTAACTCCATAACCAAAACCATTTTCTAGGCATACATATGACAATTTCACGATATTTGTGCCCTTTTAAAAAGAAAAAACTATTTTACGCAAAAAAAAAACTTAATAAATTCAAGACTGTGACCTGAATACACGGACACGTTTTCAGGGGTCTCGTGTTATAGTCACGTGTTGTGTGGTAGAGATGAGTGCTGGTGAAAGCGAGGGCGGAGTTCAGCGTGTAATGCGACACGGGTGGTATCGACCGAGGGGCGACTCCCCAGGTGCTTCCCGGCAGTCACTGGGCTTCACCACCCCCGCCGGGTACACACCCACGTAGTACCAGCGTCTCTACGATCCATACGCACGTCTGTTCACGGTCAAGTATGCACTTTTGAAGACTGTATTGTGTAGCCAAACTATACGTTTTATTGTTACCACAACAATTTAATTTTCAACTGTGCTGATTTCTTACACTGCTACAAGACCTACGTACCACATGTAATTTTCCGCGTTTGATGCGCGGAAACCATAGAGTGACAATATTCAGACTACCAAATTCGGCGGAAACCATTTCGCTTGTATTCGCTGCGAGCCAAACTGGCGTGCTAGGTTTTCGTTTTACTCATTTTCAATGGTACTTTAAACCGGGGACCCACAGTTGAAAACTATAAACTACATTATATTGTAAGTCTGTTGGTTAGTTTAGTCCTAAATCTGGGTAGTATATTTTCAGACATAATAGTAAAAAATATCGATTCAGGAGGAATTTGTGGAGTGGAGGAATTTGTGGGGTGGGGTAATTCGGAATCAATACTTTAAAACGCCCATTTGTTTAAAGTATGCTCAAAAATTTGTTCTGAAATATTTATTAATTTCATATATATCGATGCAACACGTATACTAATTTTGCAAAAAAAAGTGCATTAACTGACGAACTACAACGACGAAGAAGAGCGAGGTCGACCATGGCCTTTGTTAAGGAACCATCCCAGCATTCACCTGGAGCACTTTCTAAAAGTAATAAAAATTTTGCCCATTTCGGAAATTTTTTTAAGTAGAAATTTTTTTTGTAATGGAATTGTATATATGCTTCAAGCCGTGACCGTGGCATGTAGTTTTGATGTAATTTTTTCCATTCAATTATGATTACTGGTTTTCGTGTTTTGCATTAAGTAAAAATATGCACATTTTGACTTTAAACTGACATTATGGAAAAACTGGTTGAACTAAATTTTTTTTTCGTAAGAGCAAAATGTACTCTCAAATAAAGTCTACGAATCTAATATAATTTTATACAAATATAAAATTATAAATTTTCCCCACCTGAACTCCCTTAAACGTCGTCGCTCTTTCAGTGTGATTACACGCTCACTGGGCAGCACGAACGATGAAAGCGCGCAGGGCTTTGGAAAATGTTCACCGACCGCGAACACGTTACAAGAAGCAACACGAAACAGAGAAAGAGAAAACCAGACTCGCAAAAAAATACAAGCTACAGTAAGCGTTCTTGGTAATCAATGACGACACTTACAAATACGCGTCCCTACACTTAGATAACTTAAATATAAAAAATGTAAAATAAACAAATATCGTATGAACAGGGGAACCCTGAGAGTAAAACCTTTGACTGGGCACCTGTAGGAGTTTGCCGCCCCTACAGACGACATGTAGTCAAGTCCTACGGTGGAGAAGCGACGGAATGTAAAGGGTAAAGAAGAGTACAGGGACAGGGCAGTACACCGAGACAACATGGACAACAACGTCCGCCATAAATCGAGCCTGGACTGTAAACGTAAGAAACGAACCTTCTATCCACTGAGGCAACTGTGGACCCTTACACTATACACACACATTATATATATATATATATATATATATATATATATATATACACATACATACACACACACATATCGAACCGCAGCCCAAACCGATATACCTATAAACGTGAAATTATTTGTGTGGGTTCCCTTTAGGTTGTAAGCGAGCACTAACAAGATATTTTTTTGAAATTCAACTCCTAAGGGGTTTAAGAAGGGGTAAAATGTATTTTCTAAGATTCGTCTACATAGTTCGAATATTCGACGGCCTATCGCCGTGACTAAGTTCAACGGGTCAGTCATAAAAATTCACATAAGCCAATTTTAAAGATTTTTTCGAAATTCAACATTCAAGGGGGTTAAAGGGCCACCTGAAATGTGTTGTCAATTATTTACCGATATCTATAGAATCATTCGGGATACAGAGTAGTTTTTCTCTTCAAAATTATGCTTATTTTAACACCCAAAAATATTTTTTTTAAAACTGATTTTTCGAAATTCGACACTCAAGGAGTAAAAAGGAAAAAAAATCTGTTTTTTTTTTTTTTTTTTTGTGAATCGTTTGTACAGCTCGAACCCAATAGACTACCATCGTAATTTTGTATTCCAATTAGATACATATACAGATGTCTCAAGTCGTTTCGAAATTCGATAATTAAGGGGGTGAGAAGACGTGAAAAGTGTTTTCGATTATTTTTCTGTATCTATGGAGAGATATCAAATTGTTTGCGTCAATGTTTACATAAAGATACAGAATACTATCTCCGGAAATTTTCCATATTCGACTCCAAAGAGGTAAAAAAAAATATATTTCAATGTGTTTTCGATTCGTGATCACTATATTTAGATATCGACGCGATTTTTGTTTAAAATAAATGCATACTTAAATATCTTAAACGTGGTTTATATATTTTTCGAAATTCGGCATCTAAGGAGGTGAAAATAATGAAACGTGATGAAAGATGTTAAATTAGGCGTAATCATCTATACGTAAACCTCGAACAAAACGGGCTATCGTCAGAGTTCCCACTCAAATGTGACGGCCATACAATAGTCTAAATGCCTATAACGCCCCCCCCCCCCTCTTCCCGCGAAATTCGAACCTTAATGGGGTTAAAATACACGGAATACGATTGAGATAAATCCATGATCGGTATTGAACCCGTCGACATATAAGAGTTGCTTTTCACTTCATGATGGATACCTAAATACGCGTGCAAAGATTTCAGAACGTTTCTAAATTCGAGCTCTCGGGGCTGTGAAGGGACGAGATATGTTTTTAAATGAATCGTCGATTAAGCTTTCACTCAATGATTTATCGTCGTGATTTTTACCACAATTGGATACTTAAACATTTGTGATAGTAAGATTTTGCGGAATTTTATCACTAATGGGGTGAAAAGACGTAAAATTTGTTTTCAGATACCCCATGTTATCTACCTAACATGTTAAGATATCGAGATGATATTTGCTTCAGAATGATGCTTGCGCAAATACGAAAAATAATAATATAACTTTTTTATGCTGATAAAAAACAAACTCGCGATTGCCGGGGGAGGGGGGTAATGTAGTCTACGTAAATGTTTCAAAGCAGACGATCCGAAAAAGCAAGTACAGCCACCAATAAGTAATTTGCATGAGTCATTCTATCGTTACGTATTGTTGAGCATGTGCCCAGTAACTGAATATTTTATTTATTTTATAAACTTACGATGTTACGTATTGAGGGCACAGTCACCAATGGCTGTGCTTGAGGTAAATCAGTCATCATACCACGTGTACTACTTAAAACTAAATACGGTCCGGGACAGTCGTTGGATTTTCAGTGATAAGACATAGGATAGTTTCTCGCATGGACAGCAATAACTATTTAGTCTGCTGCTGCAGAGTAAACTCAACATGCAGCTTGGTTATCTAAACACTTGATGGATTAAGTACTAATCTGGCATACGAAGAGATCCTTCAATGAAAGTAAATATTCGCAGTTATGAGTAGTACACGCAGATTATGCCGTGGTGCCCTTTTTTGCATCCCCTACTCCCTATCCCTAGGACCATGCACTTTTCGCGAAAATAATTTTGCCCGAGTTTATTTCAGTACCTTGCATGCACAACTGCAGTTCGTTCATGGTTATTTGCAGCGTATCTTTGCAAAGTGACGTCTCTCGTTTGACTGCGCCAACCAGAATAAGGTTACTGCAACACCACACGTCTGTTATTTGCGGGTAGAACGTCAAGACATGTGAGAGTTAAGCCATCCAATCACAGACCGTGAACCAGTACTGCAGATGTGCACTAAAACACTAGAACAAACTAGGGCAACATTTTCTTCGCGAAAAGTTCATGGTCCTAGGGATAGGGAGTAGGGGCTGCAAAAAAAGGGCACATTAAATAGTTAATGAAGAGGACTTTGATGAGTCGAACCAGCGACCACGAAGATTTATAGTGCAATATGCACATACATACTTACACACCTACATACAAACATGCATACCTACACACCTACATACATACATGCATACCTATGCATACCTATATACATACCTACATAAACACACTTTGGGGGAAAGGAGGCCAAACGGGGTATAGGGGCAGAAAGAGATATCCAAAAATTTACCGTTGGCATTTCTCCAAAACACTTTTGTTTCAGAAATCTCGCGTACAAAGTCGCGGGTACCAGTATGTAATTTTCTTGCAGTTTTGCTTGTTTTACGTGAACACTATGCGGAATTGAAACAAAATGAATGTGTGTGTGTGTGTGTGTGTGTGTGTGTGTGTGTGTGTGTGTATATATATATATATATATATATATATATATATATATATATATATATGTGGTAAGTGATAGGACAGTTGCGAGGTACTACTTTATACGTCCGTTGCTACGCTGAAGTGAAACGGAATTGGTTGTAATGAGATAGAAGAACAGGAAAAAAACAGGGGAGAACAAAGGGCAATCCACAGTTTTACCACCCACCACTTAATTTTCTTTGTCGCGTTAAGGAGGCGCGTGTAGAGATTCAGGAATCCTCCTCTAATCAACATTCTCCTACAAAGTCTGCCTACGAGTAACATTTAAGATATCTTGCAGGCGTGCACCTGAATGTTACATCCGCGATTGTTCTCCGACGAACAGTTTTTGAGGTAGAAATGTCTGACAAGAGAAGACGTTATTTCCGGTCGGCGGAGAAGTCTCGATATGAGCTCATTGTCTTCACAACACAATTACTGAAAGACAACACTGTCCTGCGCACAGAGACGATTCAATTTATACGCATGCCACTGCAGCCCCAATAGCCTCCCCTCATAGAAACGGATCTAGTGAAGTGGATCACCGAAATCTGTCTGTCCTAAAATCACGTCTATCGTATACTGAAACCTCATTGTTACATGTTTATGGTAAATTCAGCCCTTAAAGCACTGGTTATTAGCTTCTTTTCGTGCAATTTGTATATTTCCGCTCAAGACTCCTCAAAATAGCTCATTTCATTGTGGAGAATCTATACAGTATTTCATCCACCTTTCTGACACGGACAACATACCTACATTGTAAAAACCTGTTTGTACCTGTACGACAAGGGCTTACAGGAGTGTGATGCGGATAACTTGCATATGGCGAAGAAATTCCCTAGCATTTATGGCACTTATCCCATTACAGTGTACGGAAAAGTATCATGTAGAGAGAAAATGGCAACTTTATATGGGAACGATACAATACCGTACTGTAAAATTATCATACTGCGTATAGGTTTATTAGTCAAGTATAGGAAATTTACTTAACTTTTTTTACTATATAGTCACGTCTGTGATTATTATGTTGGCAGATTTTTCGTCATATTGACAGACGACAGTGACATTGCAATGTGTTTCGTTATGTCATTTTCACCCAACCGTTTTACACCTTCCCTGCGCTCGTATGACTAGGCTTTCTTCATTTTTTTATAACTGACATATGACTAACTTCCTCACCCTAAAAGATCATTTTGAGACGAGAAATGTTGCACGAACTGCCGTTCAACAATTCGGCTTGACCTATCATTGACAAAGAAAAATTTCACGAAATCAGTGACCTACCTGCATGTTACAATCCAATGTTCTATTACGCAAAGGCCTATTCAAGACCCGCCTATTAGTTCGTTGTATGTTGTTCCAGTGAGTAGCAACTAAAGGCAGATGGTCGGGTCTTGAGTGCATATAGGATAGAAGATTCTAAAATGCAGGCCATTGAACTTGCGAAACGTCCTTTATTTCTTTCCTTACCTGTCATTAGAGGTACGTGGATTTTACGGATATAGTTTACGTGCTACCCGGTTGTACAGATGGAAGCCAAAGAATAATTTATTTTGACCAGTGAGTGTATATACCTGAGAAGTTAAGGTCATGCTCTTTGTTTCTACTGTTTTGTGGTAATTACTTATTTTAATCTTAAACGGTAGGCTAACATATATCAAAACTCTGTTTGGCAGTTTTGTTTTAAACGATTTTTGCCGTGAGATATATTGATATTTCAAAACAAGAAATTATACGGTTTCGACTAAAAAGTCAGTTAACCATAATTTCATTATTTACATAATTAGCTAAAACCATAGTATTTTCTGCCTTGAAAAAAATCAGCCAACATGGAGAAGTCGAATGTAAACAAAACTGCCAGACAGATTTTTGATACCTGCTCTCGTTCAGGCGTAAAGAATTAATATCGCTAAAAAAAGGTAGAAAAAAAGAGAGCATAGCCTTAACGTTGTCGAATTTCAGCGAAATTACTAACAGTACTTACAAGGGCACGTCGCCAATGGGCAAAACAGATCGCCAGTCAAGTGGCTGGCGCTTAAAGTGGTAGTTTCCTAGGATTACTGATTTTATGTTTGTTTAGTTGTAACTAATTTTGAACTTAACTTTGAAATATAGAGCCAGCAGTGACTAAGCATTACTTAGCAGAATGTTTTAAGCTTAAAGCTGACTTATCTATATTTACTGATGTGGAACTTTAATTACGATTACATAGACCAATACAGTAAAAATATGCTCTAAAATAATTGTTAGTCTAACAAATTCTCTACTTCATACTTAGCTTTCTTTTTAAATTATTAACTTAGAATTTTATGCTGGGGAAAAATTTAGTACAAAAACACGATTTTCAGGAAACTTCCCCCTTAAGGAGGTGACAAGGTGAGAGAGAAACACCGAACTTTAAGTGTCCGCTCGCGTTTGTTATATTCCTATTACACAAACTTCAAAGAACAAACATCAATACATTATTGCATCGTGTGGTAATCAACACGTCCCGAGATTACTTCGTTTCTACATTTCTCCGTTTTTCTCTCAGGTAATGCACAACAATGTACACTAATTTGTTTTATTATTCAAACTTAAAAAATCTAAAGCATACAAAGACAGCTATAAATTGTTTACATTCCTTGCGAAAATTATGTTCATGGACATTGGTAACTATCCATGAAAATACAATGCCCGCGAATTCGCATCGATTCCCATAAGAAAAAATTTCTTTTCAGTAGTAGCAACTTGCGGCTCACATTTGCCTAGGTTACAATCTGCAGCGTACTTGTAAAAGCGACTGACTAGCCAGCCATACACCCTGATTGAAAGTACAGCGGCCATCATATACATATACTGTCAACGAGAAATGTCGTAGAACGTTGAATAGTCATTGAAACCATATTAGACGGTGAAAATTTGATACCTCTGGTCGTATTCAGAAAACAACTGAAGAAAAAAAAACACGCATGCACGCACATCACACTGAACTCTCTCTGTTATCCGGTTAACGCATAGAAAATGGCAACATAATGAGACAGGAGAAAAATGGTCAAGGACGAATACGCATGAGTACGGTACAAACAAGAACGTGCCATTCGAATGGTGTCAAATAAAAATGCAGCGAAGAAGTGTTCAAATACGTGCATGCATACGCAATGTTTATCTGCGCAGTTGAAAGCATTTTTGTTTAAGAGAGTTGGCAACATGCGTACATAAGCACCACCCCCATTGTTGCTGGAAAGGCCACCTCAATGTTTTCTTACGTAATGAGCCAACAGTTACAGAGGCCTACGACGTGAGGAAAACAGCACAGCGACTGAGCTGACACCTAGCGAAGAAGCTATACATGATGTGTCATGAAGTGTGTTGATTTGGCGTGGTAATAGCTAACGAAAAGTACATTTTTAATTCGTCCGTAAAATTTACGCTACTTATAAGTGTCTAAACAATAAAATACATTTATCGATTTCACTAAAATAAATTTTTGAGTCGATTTTCAAGGTAGTATCACTCCCACCATATTCACTTACAGGACAAAATATAAAACACATTTTCGACTTTTCCATAAACTATCAATACGCAAAACTAACACGCTTCAAACCAACTAATAATATACAAAATCTACGAAGAAAGAAACACATTTATTAAGTATATTTAACTTGCAGTAAAGTAATACTGTTTCACAGTAAGTAAAGTTTCATGCTTTTGGTGTTAACATATTCCTTCAGCAAGTTTTATTCGACGACAGTATTATTTTCTTGATAGCTAAAATAACTTTTGAAAAATTACGTCTGTCTTTCAAAAAACAACAGCTACAATATATTACAATACAGATTATTGATGAACTATTATAATGATCACAAACTATTATTGTTAGCATTACTATAAACTATACTCGAACGAAAACATTTATGTGACAAAGCTATTTGCAGTTGTTCATACTCAAACAAAAATTTTCCTTGTCGCAACAAAACGTGTGGTGTGGTAAATAATGTGTTTTAAGGTTAATGTTTTAGTGTTGTCTTATTAACATTTGTGTCAGAATGAGGGTGTAACATTTATTAGGCTATTTACTTTTAGCCTCTGCTTCTAAGCGTAAGTGGGTTTTACGTTTCGTCAACAGCGAAGTCATTACAGACGGTGACACACATCTTAACTAAATGACAGGAGCTAGGAGATGAGTCGGCCATGGCCACTGTTTAGGAACCATCCTAGCATTCGGCTGGAGCTATTTCGGAAAACCATGGAAAACCGAAATCAGGATGGCCGGAACCGGGGATCAAACCCGGGTCCTCCCGAATGCTGAGTCCAACGCATTTAAGTCTAAATGTGAGAATTTTTCAGAAGATTGACACTAGTACTTGTTTGGAACGTTAAAGTACTCACAATATTTCTCTACGCAATATAGTCAAAGATTACAATTCCCGCGAACACGTTTTACAAACATACTGTCCACAGCACGTAAATAAAAAAAAAATTGCAGAGAAAAATTGCAAAATTTTTCATTTACTCGAAATGATGTTCAAGTAGCAGATTACCTCTGATTAATCAATCGGCGTATACAAAGAGTTTCTTAATTCTTGACATGCATAACATCCAAACGTTACTGTTTTTGGGGCTTGCTTACTCATAGTAAAAACGTACACTAATAAAATAATGAACACCGAAAAAAGATGACAATGTACTTCGAGAACTGCAAGATCACTTGAAAAGATTTTACAAATAGCAAAGTAAGTTTGCCCAATGCAGAGGTGACTTTGTAGGCTACTACTATATATAAAGCAGACAAGCACTTCCCATACGGCCATCCGATGTCATGACCTAGGACGTGAGCCGAGTGAGGTGGCGCAAGTAACACGTTAAACCCGAGTTCTACTCTCGCTTCTGGCAATTTGGATTTCGTCTATAACCTACACGATTCCCTGAGAATCACTCCAGGCGAATATTGCGATATTTACTTAAATACAGCCATGGCTGATTCCTCTCGCAATTACTCCCCTTGTGTCGAGTTCTGTTTTACCGTCTATAACGACATCGCTGCCGTCGAAACATATAGGCCTACTCACACACACATATATATATATATATATATATATATATATATATATATATATTTAAAAATGTATATTATATTTTGAAAATACTGGCCAGATCGTTTCTGTTTATCTCCAATAACACAAAACAAAGCGGTAGCTGTAACTGACGGAAGATTTAAAATAAAGTTAATTATAACTTAATGTCCATTTACGTATTTAAATTAGTAGATGGGGGAGGGGATTTAAACGTTGCCCTATGGAGGAAAAAAAAGTGCAAATCCGAGTCTGGGCTGAAGTATATGTTTGCAACCTCTTAAACCTTCAGTCCAGACTCGGATTTACACTTTTTTTGCATCCATTGGGAAACGTTTAAACCCCCTCCTCCATCTACTAATTTAAATACGTAAATGGACATTAAGTTATATACTAACGTGTCACATGATAGTTTACGCTTAAAGGTATCTTCAAATTTTCACATAAAAAGGAACTTAATGGGATGGTAAATCGTTACCTTACTGTACAGTATTTAAAATAATCGTGACAAACGTAAATGCCAATTTTTTGACTTTAGGAAAAAGTCATCACAAGTAGCATATTACTGTCTACAGGCTGAAATGTATTTAATTATGTTCTACCAAACAGCTTTGAGTGTCTTCACAGTTGATAAAATAACAGCTTGTTACATAGCCTTTGGCAGAAGATAATACTGAGTGACAACGTACCTGACAAATTCAACGTTTAAAAAATTTGCCAAATCTATATAATACAAACAATTAGTGTATATGTCTGCAACGTATCAATGCGTTCCTGTACCATATATCTGACTGCGATGATCCTTCGGTGAGTTGATGTGCGTGTACCCGCAAAGGTTCCCGATAAAAAAAATGTAAACACACAGGGAGGACAATTGTGGGAGGAGGGGGGAGGAACGGGGCAGGAGGGTTAAACGTGGTACCCAAAAATTTAGTAATTTTTTTTCGTAGTATTTTTTGGAAAAAAATTTAATTTTTTTAAAATACTGAACATGTAAATACAATTGTTTTAAAAAAGAAATACTGGAAATAATTTTGCTAATTCAGCCAGAACTTTTGCACGGCTCAAGAGAGTATGTACTATATAGTATGTCTAAAAAATGATTCGTACTAAATATACTACGGTATCGTATTAAATAGAAAACCACGCGGGTAAAAGCTACCAGAGTTAAAAACTGGCGGGTAATTTGATTGCGGGATGCTGGCTCAACGCGTGTACGAATACATAAGAGTGAGGACATTCAACCCTGCATGACTAGACATCTCCCCTCACAGGCACACACATACATATGTATATAAAGGCAGTCTACACGTCCTGTTACAAACGTGCGGTGTTCGTCATCCAGGTGGATGAAGCAAACCTAGTACTGTACTCTCTCGTTATGGCAACGTCATCACTATTTACGAAGCTGTTCGCAGACATTCCCAAAGCATACAGTATTTATGTGGCAAGGCTTTGTTGCAGCCTGTACTTGCAACCTCAGGTGCTAAAATGCAATTCGCACATCTAACTTGCGTGTGAGAAGATGAACAGAGGATTGTTTTCTATCCAGGCCATTGCTGACTTACTCAGTTCCTTACTGCAAGCCGCTTGCAGCTAAATGACCGCTTATGAAAACTCTGCCTAGAGTTTATTTTGTTCGTATCAGTTTTTTTCCCCAACAGACAACCGCGTGTGAAAACTGCAAAACCTCATTCTGATTACTTCCAACATGCGGATTTTTTTTTTTTTTAATTAATAAAGTAGAAATCAGTTTGTGAAAATTCCAATTTTTACAATTTTATATACTACTTTTAACAAATATTTATGATGGCCACTAATCGAAAATTGCATTTTTATTTCGACGTTCGGATAGACACTTACTGTTTTCTCCTATGTAGCTAACTACTTCAACCGGGGCACTCCAATAATCACCACAAGCGTGCATTTCATGGGTGAAATCAGTCTAAAACAAATTACTTGACGAGGTTAACCGATTCTACACGCCCTGAATTCGTATCCTCGTACATGATGAGGTTGCCGTGCTATACAATAAATTAAACTACACAGAAAAGGTGACACGCTACCAACTGACATCATTATATCTGTGACGAACATGTTAAGTTTACTTTACTGAATATTTTCTAATAAATTGCACGGACGTAAAAAATTGGGGACTAATTAACCGTGGGTTGCATCTAAGAATTATCCCAGCATTCAGCTGGTTTTATTTCGCAGAGCCAAGGGAAACAGGGCTCAGAATGATTACTAACGGCAATTACTGCCGGATGACTAGAACACGTGTCCTCCTGGACGCAAGTCCATGAAGGTAACACACCACTTTCTTCGGTCGATGCATAAAGACTCGCATTTAACCTCCATACTGGATTACTTGGTGTCTGATCCTTACATAACATCTGAGAAAACGAGTAGAATCTTGTACTGTATATGATTTTCTCTTTGACATGTGTCAACCGAGCGAGGTGGCGCAACGGTCGGTAACACGTTGGACTCGAATTCGGGAGGACCGCGGTCCGATCCCCGGCTCCGGCCATCCTGATTTCGCTTTTCCATGGTTTCCCGAAATCGCTCCAAGCGAATGCTAGGATGGTTCTTTAACAAAGGCCATGGCCGAATCCACTCTCAGCTCCTGTCGCCGTACCAAGTTGTATGTAATCGTCTCTGATGACCACGCTGTCGGTGAGACGTAAAGCCCACTTACCTACAGCAACAAAGTCATGATACATGAATTACTGGCGTATAATTATCCCGTAATAAGTGACGCAAAGACTTTACACAAAAAGACCTCTCGCCTCCCACCCAGGCGATCCAGGTCACATCCCCGCCGGTCCCGGATTTTTCGCATGTGGATAACGTGGTGGACGATGACGCTGTTGGTCGGCGGGTTTTCTCTGGGAACTCCTGTATCTCCCACTTCCCTCACTCCGCCGCTACTCCACACTCGTCTCACCCTCACCTCATCCATTCTTCTCGCTAGTTGAGCAGCCGGCACAAACTTTACGCCAGCCTTTTCTCATGCACATGCCCGAAGACGCGGATTTTTTTTTCCCAGTTCACATTCCATGTAGTCTAGTCTACGAATTGTGGTGCAAAGTTCGTTTATAATCTAAACCTCTGTATTTGCATTCTAAGAAGATCAAAAAATCACGAAAACCCAATAATCCAATTTGGACGGTGAAGCCGACTTTTATATAGCAATTTGAGGTGATTGGTTACGATTGTCGCAGGCTCAAAACTCCGGTCAGATTAGGCAGTCGTCACCGTAAGTTTAAAAAATCAGCATGCTTATTAGAAACATGATTTTCGGGCCCCTCAAAGAGGCAGAAAAACTTAGGAAAGGAGGGGGAGGAGTCTGATTGCAAAACAAACCTTACTGTAAACCTAAATCATAAAAATAACAACATGCGTTGAAATACAAACTATTCTGGCCGCAAATAAAACTACACGGACACAGCTTGGGCGGACATTATTTTGTGTGTTCTAGTCCAAGGAGTGCCAAGAGCTAAGTGCAACACAGCACTTGTATTACGTCTCACCCTAGTCTCCTCGTCGGCAACTCGGCCCTATGAGAGATTCAGTAGTGACGCTATCATTTTATGACGTTATACTTTAAATAACGGCGTGTTACACCAACACTATACTATTTTTTTAATATTTTAGATCAAGATTAACATGCCTAGAAATTACTGCAGATATCCCAACATTTTCGTTACTTTTTGCTGCGATAAAATACGCTTTACATATTACTGGAAGTCCTGAAAAGGGTACACACACAGGTGTAACGATCTATCAGGGCGACTTTGAAGTATGGATAAAATGTCGCATCGCCTTAACGATCCAAGTGTTGAACTAGCGTGCAAACTTCCCGCCGAATGGGATTTTGCGGTGACCACAAAATTTTATTGTTGGAAAGTCTGCAACTAAGTTCAGTGCAGGTCGCGATATGAATTTCACACACATCCGGTTAGTACATTTTGAAGTACGGCAGACAGAAAAGGCAGTATTTAGACATGCTGGAGGGCTTAGAAACAACTTTTTTACAATGTTTTGACTGAGCACGGTGTCTTGACAATTAGGTTCCGACCTTGTCTCTGAAGTTGTCCTTTCGTAAGTTGGCACAGTGTGGACACGTGTAACATTTTCGTAGAAAAACCTGTTTACAAGCACACTGCAACGCGATTGAAGTGTGAGGTAGACTGTGACTGCTATTCCTAGCAGACATCACTCACGTACATGTAGTAGTTTTTCGAATAAACTTGTCTCGGCCGAAGTTCTGCACACCGCTTGACGGCTTGGAAAACCAGCCAACTTATAGTCTGTATAAGTTTGCCTGATTTTGACATTTCTCTTCTGAGAAACATGCCAAACAACTTCAACGTGTAAACCTTTAACAATCCTGAATTCTTGGAAAAACAGGCTCTCTGCAATAGTGTTCACAGACACTCTTCTAAGAAGAGAAATACCACCAACAGAAAGACATTTTGCTCAGAAGAAAATGTCTTAAACAGGCAAACTTATGTTGTACAGAGTATGCAGTCCCATAAAGGCGTTAATAATAGTATATTACTATATAGGTACCATTTGTGTGGTTCGCGCGGAAAAGTGATACATTGTAGAGCCCACGATTTTTTTCGCGAAAATAATTCTGCAGCAGTTTGTTTCAATGTCTTATGTGCACATATGCAGCCCTGCTTCATGGTCAGTGATTGGCTGTTTGTAACTCTCAGCGTCTAGGGTTCTACCCGCAAATCACAGACGTGTGGTGCCGCAGTAACAATGTTTCTGTTGGAACAGTCAAATGAGCCACGTCTGTGCAATAATACATTCTGCTAACAACTATGAAGCACAGCTTCATATGTGCACATAAGGCACTGGCACAAACAGTTGCAGAATTCTTTCCGAGAAAAATCGTGGACTCTACAGTGATACAGCATTAGATATTTGATCCATATATGCTGAGACACACTAGTCTCTCTCTCTCCCTCTCTCTCTCTCACACACAAACGCAGCCTATGTAACAAGGTCATGGTCGCTTCCTCTCCTAGTTCCTGTCATTGTACCAAGTTGTGTGTCACCGTCTCTAATGACCTCACAGTCGACGAGACGTAAAGACCACCTACCTATCTTACCCAATAGACCCGTAGTTTCGAAGGAAGAACACACTTACGTAACAATGTAACCACGTGGTTCGGCCTTGTGTTCTAGACAGTTCAATGCTGCGACAAGGACAATGGTTATGTTCTCTCAACACTGTTCTACTTAAACGACCGCGAAGACCAGGTAACGTTTCCGCTACTTCGTCACCTAGGTTCAAGTTGCGACACTCACGCCCGCGACTGTGATATCCATGCACCACATGTCATGTTTGCCAACAGCCCGTGAGAGTTCACCAACACCCTTGTCACCGCGTGAGAAAACAAGACAACTGAACGTCGCACAGCGCGCGGCGTAGGTCCCGACTTCTCACGTGGCATGAGCGTGCCCTATCTGCCCGACCTATTTCACGCCGACCTCGACGTATCGCAACCGAGTTGCCCAGAGATGAGAGAAATTTCAGTTGGAGCAATGCAGCCAATACTGGGGTAATCTAACTTTGTTCATTCCCCTAACAATATGACGGAGTGCAATCAGCTGCTCCCGTAGATCTACTGAGAAATGAGGTTATGATTGGATAACTTACAGCCAATTATACACGCTGCTATGGTAACCAACCACTTTTTTCGCGTACCAATACGGCGGGTGATCTACTCCCCCTTTCAGACTTAATCCCCCACAACGCTCGCCTTAACAGACGTCGTAGGTACTTCATCTGCACATTTATCTAATCTCTGGTGTAGTCGAACGTATGGGCTGTTGACGGCTATGGGGCAGGTATGTCTCCATTTTAAATGTATGTACTTTTCACGACAACTCTTGTTTTAGAGTCATTTCTTAAAATGTACCTTCTTCGGAGCATAAAATATGTACTTGGCCGAATTTCTGACATCACAAGCAAATGCATTCCAGTGCCAGACAAATATTTTAAACACGTCTTGCCCAGTTTTAAAAAGTTGTGAAAGTTACTAAAATTTAACTTATTTCAACAAGAAACTTTTTATGAAAAATAAAATTCCACAAGTGATTATAGAGCCTTTATCAAGTACCTGATTCGATTCATGTTCGCCATGGATTATATTATTTCCGTTTGTGAATTAGTTACTTTCGGCAAGTAAACAAAAACAAAGGGGAAGGGGAAATCAAATCGAGTTTGACGTTTCTATACAAATACTATAAAAGATACGAAAATTATTTTTAAAAGCTAAAAATATCAATAGAAGCAAAGTTTAATATTTAAACACTATTTGAAACAAATTTTGTATAGTAAATTTTCCTGCCAAGCCGCTTTTAAGAGTACCAGTCGAATTTTTATTTAATTTCTTTCTTTCATTTCTCACTGATTGGTATTTTAAAATATGACAATACCTACACATTGTTTGCGCATATTGTACGTAAAGTGGTACATAATAACTATGCAACACTTTTAAGTTTAAACCAAAAATTATTTTCACGTTATAATGAAAACTAAATAACTAGTAAATATTTCAGAATAAAAAATACGCACATAATTGTAAAATGTAACGTGCTCAGGAAAATCTTCAAATTATCGTTCGCGTGCATTCTATTAAGTCTGCTGTGGTTCCTAAGTCCGTATATGTGTCAACATGCGAACATTTACGCGTTCGAGGCCTAGCCTCTAGACACACGTCACTGAACTAGCGAGCATCTCGCTTCAATGAGATATTCATTGGTGACCCTATCATTTTATGACGTAATATTACAGATTCAAGTGTCTTTCACCCGCCTATACCGTTTAAAATATTCTGCTGCAAGACTTTTATACCTAAAAACCACCGTAAAAACACACACTTCCGTCATTTTCGGCCCGTACAAAATATTCTCTAAACAGTAGTGATGCACCTGAAATCGTTATGCACACACACACGTGTAACGTTCTTTAAATGCTATTCCTAAGCAGACATCACTCATGTGTGATGAGAAGTCTTCGAACAATATTGTAACGAGCGAAACTCTGCACACTAGCGGCCTGGGCATGCGGCCAACGCTAATAGTTCCGAAAATGCACTGTCATAGGCTACATAGAAGCCGCCCTTTTGATATTGCCGTATCTAAGTCCTGCTGTAAATCCACCCTGCTGGTCTCCCGGTGTGAACACGACACGTAGGCAGCGGTAAGGAAAAAGAAGACACACAAGGAAGCGTGTAAAGTGAAGAAGAAGCAATATCATTAGTAAAGCCGTGACACTGGACACAAGATTCTTCTCTGGAATTTTCCTTGTAGTACTTTTTATTTTTGTCGTGGACACGCTGTGGTATTATACCGGTATGCATGAGGAGTGTTATTTATTCTCTGTGCTCGCTAGATGCTGCTTTAAGAGACGTTCATTCTCGCCCAGCGGATAAACACTGAGTGGCGTAACGCCAGTTCTGTTTTACGCGATATTATTTAACTTATTTCCTATTATCTTCATACATTACGAGAAAACATATTTCTAACTATGCTTATGTTTGTCTTAATACGACTCGTCTGTTAAAAACGTATTTTTAGAGTCTCTCAAATTTGCTTTTAATAAGTACTTAAGGGGGAATGTTAGACAATTTTATTGTTTTTACCGTTTTTGAGCCATAACATATATCCAAATTGAATTAACGAAATCTTCTCTTCGTCAAAGCATAGGATGAATTTTTGGTAAACGGCTTAGTGGAATTTTTCATTAATTTGTCACTCATGCAGAATCACTGCAAGGGAATTGTATGTAGGGAAACTGATTCTGCATGACAAATTAATGAAATATTCCATTATTATTATTTATGTCCAGCAGTTTACCAAGAATATATCCTATGCTTTGTCGAAGAGAAAATGTTGATAATATAATTTAATTAAATGTTATGGTTCAAAACCTGACAATACAATAAAATTGTCAAACAACCCCCCCCCCTTTTTCCCCTCCCCATAATATTGCCGTGCCTAGCAAAACACCCAACCTGATTTATAGAACACAAACAAAGAAGCAGTTATTTGGCTTTACGTCAAATTTGCTAAAAATTAAATTAAAGAGTGGCCACTTCAAAGACCATGCTACTCTGTTTCTAAATTTTCGCTGTAATTATTTTTTATGCATATATTAAAAATCTGTTTGGTAATATTGTTAAAAATGGTTTCTCCAGACTGGCTAATTTGTTTATGACAGTAAACACTTACATTTCAGCTAACCATGTAATTAACGAACTAGTTGACATTTTAGTCGATACCGTATATTTTCACGTCTTGAAAGAATTAGCTGTTGTGGCAAGAACTATAATTCTAAACAAAACTGACAGACAGGTTCGTGATATCTGCTCTCTTTTAGGCTTACAATATTAATTATCGCAAAAACTATAAATTCTACGGAGAAAAAAACTAGAATGAAAAAACTGCTAGCCAATTTAGTGCTCTGCGCATAAATATAGAATTAGTCTTGAATATATCCTGTCTTACCCGAATGGCTTTCAACTGTAATACTTCCAGCGGGTAAGAAAGCGAACACAGGGGACTTATTTTAATATGCCATAACAATTACTAATCAGTACTAAAATTACCTTCATTCCCCGCATTCGGAGAAAGTTCTGTTATACTATTTTTAAAGAATCTAGGCGTAGTCTGGGAAGAACAAGCTAAAGGCATTAAAAAAGTAGCATGAGTTGAATCGTAAGTGTCCAGTATGTCAAGAGACCATGCATTGCTTGCAGGCTTTCAGGCATAATTTGGTAATCGTACAAATCTGGCCATTTGAATGAACAAACGTACATAGACCCTTCCACTTACCTCCAATAAACACACAATATTACTCAGCGCGTTCCTCAGATGATTCACGGAAATAATGCAAACTTCAAATGACTTACGAACAAATGTACAGTATTGCGTTAAATAGTTCATGCAGTAACGTATTGTACGCACAATACAATTATTCACACCGACTATATGTTACAAGGTTACATTAAACTCGAAGAAAATTTGTCGTAAAGATAAGCGGAACCATCCGTTTCAAAGGATTTTCTACATTTAAAATTATTTTTGTATTCAAAGTTCATGTTAAAATCCAATGACGGTTACTTTTTGTTCAGAAACCAGCATTTGAAAAGTCGTTTGGTTCTAGAAATTTGTCTAGAGATAAAAATGTGCGCTGTAAAAACAAGAGCAATTAGGAAACACCGGCAAAGGAGGGAGTGAGGCACGGCGGATTCATAGTGAACATACAAACATCAACACACACACACACTAAACTAAACTAAACGGCTGTCAGAAGTCTAAAACAGCTGTAGTCTCGTTCGACGTCTCTCTTTCGTCGACAATGTCGTAGCTTCCTACGGACTACGCTTCTGTACAAAAACTAAAATACTATATAGAATGTCAAACCTCCCATTAATCGATCACAGAAGTAAATGGCATCACATAGATGATCGCGTGGCCATTGGAATCGCAGAGTAAGCCCTCGTATGTACACGGCAATGAAGTCTGGCTTGTCACAAATAAAAACGCGAATTTAGCAGGTCCCAAGAAATACCCACAACTACGTTTAGCAAAATGTAAACATAACGTAAATTTAAAAAAAAATCAATAAACTCCCGTACGACCAATATGGTCGAGGACGAAGTAGTATTCCGACTCGAGAATGACGATATATATGTAATGTTTTTACCTTACTAATAAAAAAATAGTTAAAAAACATTATGCTTGTTTTGATATTAAATTTTTTTTTATATAAAGACTTGGTATATTTCCGTTGAATCGTTTTTTTCCTTTAGTTACGAGTGTTGTTTGTCATGAAGTCTAGTAGTAAGGCGTACCGATTTTTATAAGAAATGTTTATGAACAAATATTACGTTAGTAAATAAATTTTAGATTGTTTTTTTTATATGAGGTTTCGGGTAGTAGCTTGTTAAACGTTTGTAATAGCACATCGGAAAAAAATTTGTATGGAAATATTATGCTTAAAAGTTTACATATAGTTTCCGAAAGGACAGCAACTTTTTTAAGTCTCTGTTTCCGGATTGTTTTATGTGCCTCAATTAACATCGACATGTAATCTGAGCTTCTAGAGACATATATCGAGCCTGGCGGGGAAAGTGACGTAGAAGCTATAGAGTCGCACCTGTGGCGCCCGCATTCCCGCGCATGGCCGCCTCAATGGGTAAAAATAAACGTGGCTGCGGCGCGCTGTTAAAAACAAACTACTCGGCTGCCGCCTGCGGTCACACGCACATGCCTGTGCACGCACACTCTGCGGTCCATTAAACACGCAGGCCGCTATACGAGATACAACTATTACCTTCCTTTACGACTGCAATTCTGTGTTTGCTGATGTTTTATTTTATAGTTATGAATGCGATACGTACTTGACTAACTCAATTTGATTCCACTGAATTTGCATATGAATGAATAATAACGTGTTAACACTTTCCTTTAAAAATTGTGGTTAAGGTCATGATCTTTCATTTATTTCAAACAATTGCAAGCAACTCAAATATTATTTAACCAAATGCTTTGAAAAATTTTGGCACTGTGTGCAGTCATACAATACACAATTTGGCCAGAGCGGATTTAAAAAAAAAAAAATGTAGGCCCCTACCGTTTGTTAGCAAAAAAATTTTGCTTCATTTTGGCTGATTTTGACAACAAAATGTGTGATATTTCAGGGGCAAAAATCTAAAAATCCGTTTGGTATGTTGCTACAGAAAAATTCAGATACAAACGATGATATATAAGTGTTAAAACTGCCAGAAAGAATTTTTGATATATTTATTAATTTGCGTTAATTTTCGAAACCACTGCAAAGCTAAAGAGCGAGGACTTAAAGAATTTCTGTAACTATTTATTTCACACTATTTCGGAATGTTACAGCTTGATAAAATATTTTAGTAGCACACACACACACACACACACACACACACACACTCACATTACGGTTAAGTTTAACAGAAGGCACAATGCCGTAACTTCGCCGCATTTCAGTAAAGGAATTACCGTTGGACACTTTGGACTCGTGGAGTGAATTTGGGACATTACAAAAAAAAAATATTTTTCGCATACATGGTATCTATCAACAAAGAAATTTTCTTGCGATAAATTCTGAATAATAAATATCAATTGACAATTATGGAAAATAAATATAGCATAAAATCGCCCCGAATTCACCCACACTTACGGCATTATTATCATCATCATTAGTATTATTACGCTATTAATATACATTCCACATATGCATTTCCAAGCGTATGTGATTACTTTACCATGAACAGCCTATAAAGTTATCATATACATTTTGTGACTTGTTTGTTCATATTGTTTATACAAAATGGGCGAGAACGAAGTGTGCGTGGCGACTGCTTATGAAAAGGCAAGTTGAAAATGTATTTTCAATTTGTTCGTGAAAAGAATACAGTAAGAGCAAGACTACCCTGAAAGTAGACTATAAAACTACGTTTATTTATAAATAAAATAATATACCACTTGACATAGTGTCCAAACAATGCGAGGTTAAGAAGCGTACGTTGCCAAATATTTAGCCTAACGTTTCTTCCAAAACGCCCACAAAATGTTATGTGGACGTTACAATGCTTGGTATACAGGGGCAAAACCGTTTGCACACTGTTTGCCTGGTGTAATTTGTTGTAATTGATGTGTTTAATACCTCCTGTACGAAGCGTGTGTATACATACTCATAACAAACGTCGCTGAAGTAAAATAATTCTCATAAGACTGGCAAATCTGTTATATACGAGTGTCTTTGGTAGTTGTTTCTATATTCGCTTCCAAAAATCTGGCTATTTTAATTAGTGTTTTCAGCATTACTTTACGTCCCAAAGCCTCTGAAGGTTGTTCGAGTGTTTTTTGACACTCTGTATTCAATATAAATGTGATAGGCTAAAATATAGAAATCCAACAGAAAATACATTTTTGTTCAAATTTTAAAAACCAAAAGTGAACATATTAATATTAAATATGACACAATTTACACGATAAAAATTGTAAAAACACAAAGCAACATAAATTATTTTGTAATTTAACTATTATTGCTGAAAATAAAGCAAAAATATTTTACATCAAGTAACTATAATTAAAATTCCACATTATGTTTCTTTTGTTTTATTATTTTTGCATGTCAGCCAGGTAAATTTTGACTTCGGCATGCCGTTATTAGAAGTCTGCCAGTGGCAGCTCGTAGGTTGTTGGCAGATAGGGCACAAGTTGTAGAGAACTGTATATGGTTGTGCGCTAGTCGACGCTACACAAGGCCCTTTACTAACCTTGGACGCTACAGCCACTGACACGCCGGTATGTAGGTGCCACTTACTACTGACTGGTCACAACACAAGTAGCCAGCAGATATTTAATAGCCATTGGCATACGGCGGCGCGTTCACACAACTGTGTACAGTTCTAGGTAACTTGTGCCCTCCCTGCCAACAACCTTCGAGCCGCCACTGAATTCTACGGTAGCTAAACATGTTCCATACATGTGAAATTTGGTTGCAACTGACGTTTACTGTACTAACACTACTTCATACGAATATAAGAGTAGAAAGTTCACCCCCACCCACTTCAATGTCCTTAAGAGCGCCGCCTACCTCGGATCCCTGGAGTGGTCAAGAATAGGGAAATACATGTTAAATTGTATTTGATATGGTTCCGCCACTGATTTTACTGTTAATCTCGTTATACAGTCATTAGGGTGTTTTATGTACCTTGAAAACCATGAATAAATATGTACTTTCACTACAACTCGAGAATCATCTCGTAAATGCTTTCAAACATTTTATTCCTTGAGTAAAATTTTTATTTTCTCTAAGCATAGAATTATTTCCGCCCGAAAACGAGCAACACTTAATATAATTGAACATGTAAATCCCTATCCTTGCTGAAGCCACGTCTCTCAGGCCACCACCGAACGGAGTGCAGTGTATCGACACACACAGGTTTATTCGTAAACTACTCAACGTGTGTGGTTCATGTCTGCTTAGGAATAGCATGCAAAGAACGTTACACGCATGTACACTGTAAAAAAATATTTGTAAATTTAACACACCGATTAATAGGAGAGTTAAGAAAGTAGGTAACTGTTTCCCATATGTCATGGTAGCGGTCCTATTATAAGTTACATATATATCTTACTTTATTTGTCTATTTAAAATGCTGATCACTTGCTCTGTTTACAAGCTGAAATATGGTAAGTGACCCATACTGTGGTTGGTTAAATACTTCCAGTAGTATTTAAGACGTTTTTCTTACAGTACAAAACATTTTCAGGCCCTCAATTCATATTAGCATATATTTTCTCGCGGCCGAAAATGGCACATGGTATTCTTCAGGCGTGATAAGTGATAACCCTGACTTTAAGTGTATTTAAGAAGGTATGGGAAGGTACATCAAACACTATTTTAACTAAAATATTACCTCATACACCACTGAATGTTTCACAGAGACAGGGCCGGTGCTAACATGTAGACGGACTTTAGGCGATCACTTAGGATGCCAAGAAGTCGGGGGCGGCAAGGCGGTCGACAGGAGATCTAACACTTTAAAATTCAATAATATAAAAGCAATACACACGAGAAATTATTTAAAATTACAAACACATATACAATGCCACAATTTGGGATTTACAGTAAGCCGGGAAAAAGTACATTCGTGTTTCTTATTGCATGAGTAAGATGTATCGACTGACTAATAACAAGGATGTTTCGAGGTTCGTCAATTTTAAATAATCATTTCAACGGGTGCTCTTGTGTGACGAAAGTAATTTTTTTTTTTTACGGAAGCCAGATTCTAACAGTAGGTGCAGAAGTATACCTGCCGTACGGTAAGTTTATACTTCTAGAAAGGAACTGTTGAAAAAGATTACTAGGAATGCTTCCGTTATTACCAGAAAACGATGTAAGCAAATGAAAAAGCAATACGGTGAGATAAATAAATATATAAATTTTTTATTGTTATGCGTCCGGAAGTATGAAAATTGTTCGTAATAATTATTTTAAAAGTGAGTTAAACACGTCTGTAATGCGATAGTTGGAGGATGGTTGGGTTGGCAATGATGTGGTATAAATGGTTCTCCTGTATATTATGAATAGCGGCTAAAATATTGAAAATCGTTTAATGAAATATGTATATAGGCTAATGGGTTCATTTCCAGGAAATGAAATAAAACGTTTATTAACATTTGGCGGCGGCGGATGAACAATATACGTCGGCTTGTAGTGCAGCCGTCAGCCTGGAAATGTTATTGTTGACGTTTGGCGGAAGGATACGTAGTTGGTGTGAAAATAGATCCAAGCTAGTAGCAGGGCTTCCGGAAAGTATCGAGTTACCGTACGGCGGGTATAGCTCAGCTGAGTTTGATACTTCTGGTACTTCTGGCCACTGAATTATATTTGTACCTGAGCTTTTTATTTGAAGAGTATGGAAAGCACAAAGATACAATTTTGAAAGAAAGTTTGGAGTACTTCAAACAACCAGAAAAAAAAAGCACTGACGTTACCGAGGGCGTAAAAGGGACAGAGACAAAATTATCGGCAAGATAAATAGTTTAGTAATACAAGTACATACAGTCATAAAATAAAGCTTTTATTTTCATTCTCTTCCACACTTACTATGATATCACATAGAACACATGTTTACGAAGCTAAGTTCTGAAAGCGTGCTTAATTTTGTAAAGTGATCACAAAAGCCTTAATAATGCAGCTGATTCAACTACCAATATTATTGTCAGGACACGATTAGGCAGTTCACATTAAAGTGAGCACTTCCCAACACTTATAACAATAAAAAATACAGACTTATTGCTGTTATATAGAAGTTAAGTTTTGCGAGTTGTGAAATGTTTACATTGGTTTTTTGGAACGTGGAAGTTTTCGTATTTAAAATAGTAAAGATAGAGGCATAATGACTTAGAAAATTGTGAGCAGTGCTCAGTTTATCCTGAACATCATGTAACTTCATTTTAAGCACAGTGGCCACTCTAAAAGCAACTACGTGTGCAGTTCAACAATTTTCTGTTTTCCACGCAATTATGCACTCAACAGGACGAAACCTCTCAAACTTGCAAGACAGCGCCAACTCTGGATATCAATAGATATTTTCTCCTGACTTCTTCTCCTCGAGGTCCTTGTTTTCCCGTTAACTCGGACAACGGTAACTGCCCTGTTATACGCCTACGCTGCCGCGACAGCCTTACGGACGCGATTAAATAAACAATAATAAAGTTTTGCCAAAGCTGGGCTACGGGGCGCGCCCAGAAGTGCCCACACGAGCGCGATAAATATAGACAATCTACAACATAAGCCCTATTATCGTGGTCAAAGTAATCATAATTACGTGGACGAGAGGCGACGATTTCACTTCCGTTAGCCGTGGCCTCCGGGACGCGGACACGTTAGATGGAAACAATTACCTTCCTTTCACCGCTCGTCATTTACGACGACGACAATCATCCCCCCACACCCGGGTGGGACGGTCATCAGCGGACAAGAGCGCCACAGACCGCCGCATAATTCCATCACGTCGAGATACCGCGGCAAGCCGGACGCTAGTCGATGGTTCGTCCACGTGGAAACAACGCGAGGTGTAAAAACAACCGACACGAACCACGAGAAAGTCCTGCCACTGAATACCGAACCACCAGAAAAACCCAGAGTACAGTTACACAAGGGTAGTTAAGGAGATAGTTTCCTAGATTTATAGATTTTATGTTTACTTACTTTCAACTAATTTTTTATAACATAATTTCGAAATTCAGGGCAAGTAGTGACATAAAGCATTACTGTACAGATATTTTCAAGCTAACATAAGCTGACAGCTATCTATACTTACTGATGTGAGACTTGCCATACTTAATTTCTTTTCATTTCTTCCCAAGTTAAGAATTATGGTATATGTATCTGAGAATATGACAATAAGTGCTTAAGCTGAAGCATGATTATGCAACAATTAAGACAGTAACAAATGTACTATAAATTTATCCCACACGTTTACAGGGTGGCCACTCATTGCAACAAAGAAAATTCCCTGATTTCCCTGACAGAAAACCAGAAATGTCCCTGATTCTCACAAGAGTGAAAACTAACATTTTGGCCATTTTATGCAGCACATTTCCCAATAAAGGCAAATATTTCAAGTCCTTTGTGACACTTCTACTACCAGTAAGCTTGAAAAAACATTCAGCAGATAATCATTTCTAAATGGCGGTAATTTTTTTGTAACAAAAATGCTCTAATGCTCTCAAAACTCCATTATTTTCCTTCCTATGACTTTCGCGGGAGCTCATAACGAACAAGGCAAGAAAATTTCCTGAAATTTCTCAGATGAACCAAGAATTACCTGAAATTTCCCTGGCATTTCCAGTGGCCACAATTTCCCTGATAATTCCAGGTTTTCCAGGTGGCCACCCTATTTTAATGAAAATCGAGTAACAACCAGCAACTCTAGTTAAACACAGAAATATGCACGTATTCGTAAAATAAAATGCTCTTATAAAGATAAATTGTCAATTATTCCTCTAACTTTTCAGTTAAGATACGAAATGCAAGCGAAGATCACCATTACATAAGTGTTACATTCGGGTCACCAGGTTTAGGATTCGAATCTCGAGTAAATGCGTATTAAGTTAGTTTTTTCTAAGCTGTGTTCGGATTGACAATTTCAGTTGACTAAAAGAGCACGCAAGCACATCAAGAATAGTAAAATTAAATTATGTCATGCTTAGTATTTCGTACGTACCAATGCTAAACACGAAATATTTGACAGCATTGCAAAGTAGAACTGTAATAAGTTACTTATTTATGGATCATCTATTGAAGGGCGACCTTATGTAGAGAACGGTTAGTTCAGAAATTGCACATCCAATGGTGTCAACGTCATAAACACAGCAACAAGTTGGAATTATAACACCGTGCTAGTATAAACGTAGCTTAATTCGACAAAACTCACAGCGAAATTCGCACACATCTGAGACACTAGAATGAAGCGGGTGAAATTCGGTACAAACTGGGGCCACTAGTTTTCTACATTGGTTTCCCGCACGGAGAAATCCTGAATTTCAAGATTCCGACTGCTAGGTATTTGTTTTACTTTTATAACGCCTTATTAGAACTTCCAGTTTATAAAACCTGTTTCTGCCACGAAGGAAAAAAAGCAAACAACTCGCGCTGGCAGATATCTGCACAGAAATAGCACCGAAACATGTTTATTACTGGGCGGCGGCAATCATTAAATTCTTACAGAAGTATATTTCTTTTACTTAAAAGAACTTGGTGGGTTATAAACTAAGGTACTATAAAGGTAACGTTTGTGCTCCTGCTAACAATAAGTTCATCGGTTACTCTTAACGTTAAGTATGTTAGTGATACATTTGAAAAACACTCAATATTAGACACACCGATATGCTGTTCACTGTAAAATGAGCACTTTTGTGTACAAAGCATCTTGGCAATAATAAAAGTATGTGTCCTACTGTCATCTCAGATATTTGATTTCAGGAACTACGATAGCTACACACAAATACAAAGTCTACATCAACAAATGACATAAATTTATAGAAAGAACAAAATTAGAAAGACTTCAAAAGTCCTTACTTTATCGTTAAATGCCTAGAACCAGAATTCCTAATATATGATAAGCATGACCATACACAGAATAAATATTGCAACGACCTCTCTGAACTTAATCCAAATAGGCCTATGTCGACAAACTTCGTAGGCCTACAACAAAAGTAGAGATTTTTTTAACACACTCGTGATTCATCTCCGGCTTCATCCTTAAGGAGCGTTCTAGTTAATAAATTAACACAATTTCATGATGATTTGTACATTACAATTTCTCAAATAATAATATACCTACGACAATAATTTTTTTTTTTTTTTTTTTTTTTTTAGCAAAGACAAAAGTCGTATCTTTGTTACTAGAGTCGAAGTTTAAAAAAATTGGGATTTCAGCGAAATATTGCAGTATAGCTCCGTTTGTTTATAATGCAGATTCTTCTATTAAATAATTTTTTTGTGAGAAAAACAAAAGTGAGGTGTGTTTCCGTATTTCCTGTCCCGTTTTCACTTCTACACTCACAGATACTCCCCCTCCACCCCTCAGAGTACCTTCTCAAACGAGAACACACACCCACTTGTCGCTCAAAGTGTACGTCCGTCGGCCGCTTACTCAGGTGTCACTTACGTAGGCACGCTCCTAAGGAAGCCACGGTTACCACCCATTTAAAGTTTGACAATAGGTTGAGGTCGTTTCGGCCCTAAGGCCTTTATAATCATTCGCTTTACCTTACCAGACTCTGTCGTTCCTTCATCCGAGTACCAGCTATCCTGAGGAAAATGTCGAAGGGAACCAACTACTAGATAATTCGATTAGTCTTTCGACCCTATATCCGGTTCCGACGGTCAATTTGTACGTCAGAATCGCTATGGAGCACCATCCGGGTTTTTCCTTCAATTTGTCCTGTTCAGGCATAGTTCACCATCTTTCGGGTTCCAGCGTGGTTTATGTCTGGAATCACGTAATTATTTAAGCACACTTAATACTGTAAAATGAAGAAGGAATCGAGCACGGGCTGTCGTCAGTAACAATCCCCGCAACTACTGAGAATGATCTTACACAAGCAAAACCTAAATTAGGGTCTTCCTGAATGCCAGTCCGGTGTTTTCACCACTGTCCCACCGCGCTCATGTGCTAGGTTGTATACTGAGAGCGCTGTTGCAAGGTATATATTTATCCTAGGACACAGTCTATCCCACTAAGGAGTGCATTATTTTACTATCAACCTGTAGTTACTGTTTCTTGTACGAATATGGTTCTCCGATTGTATCACGACCTTACGGATATTGGTGCATTTGGAAAACCTAACAATTTTTTAATTGGTGGCATTTTGGTGCCTGACTACCGTGGATACCTACAAGAAGTTATGTGTACAAGATGGTATTTCTCACACGAATAAATATAGAATAACTATGGAACTGAATTGGTGACCATATAATTTCATTAGGAGTCTGTCACAACGTTTAATAGATGTTTCTAACCGAGATTTACATACATCAGGTTAGTACATTTTGAAGTACGGTAGTCTGAGGATGTCTTTTTTGGTATGTCGGAAGACTTATTAACAGTGTTTTAATGTGCACGGTGTTTTAACAATAACATTCCGTCCTTGTCCGAAGTGGTTCGTTTTAGTACATTGGCACGTGGTATATATTATTTAAAAAAAAAAAAAAAAAAAACCCTTCTTAACTAACACACTGCCTCGTAGGCGCTCCCGTAAGGGGGAGTGTTACATAATTTTACTGTATTTTTAGTTTTTTGCCATAATATTTATTCAGATTGTGTTATCAAAATTTTCTCTTCGGCAAAGCATAGGATATATTCTTGGTAAACTGTCTGACACAAAGAGTAACGGAATATGTTATCAATTTGTCATGCAGAACTTGAAAGTTAACCTATAATTCTCTTGCAATGATTCTGCATGACAAATTAATAAATGATTCTATTATTATTTATGTCAAGCCGTTTACCAAGAATATATCTTATGCTTTGTCGAAGAAAAAATTTTGTCAATACAATTTGAAAAAATTATACAACTCAAAAACTTAAAATATAGTAAAACTGTCTAACACTCCCCCATAAATCTCACCACTCGATTCGAAGAAAAACTTGCGGCTGACGACGGGAGCTGGCACGACCGCAAGTAGAGGCGTGTTTCAAGTGTCAAGTTCTCGGTCGACGAGTACTTGAAGACGAGTGAACTTGACCCCTCACGTATGTTTACACGGAGACTGCCGTGGCATTAAGTACAGCGGCAAGTGGCTCCGTTGACTTCCAGGCTAAGTGCACTCGCCTTCATTAAGGCGAACCGGGGTTGATTCCCGGCAGGGTCGATCCGCATTTTTGCACGCGAGAACCATGCCGGACGTTGTAGTTTGTCGACGGAAGGGTTTTCTCGAGGATTTGCAGTTTTACCCGCGCCTTAATTCCGGCACTGCTCCATACCCACATCAAATCACCTCTGGAAAACTGCTGACGAAAATCACATCATTTTTAAGTGGTCTCTACTGTCCAGGATGGAAATAAACTCTCCTAGAGTCAACTGGGCAGTTCAAACTTGGAAATTTCACCCGATAATCTGTCACGTGACCAAGCACTCACTGAAATATATGTTTCCGCATCTTACTGTACATTCCCAAAACAGGATAAAGTGATTAAACACACAGTTTACACCTGGACATTAGCAGAAGAGTCACTCGTCTTCACGTACTTGACGTCACTAAACTTAAACACAGCAAACGGGCCTTACGGTTATCCGGCAAAAAATTATCGGACCCTACTGAGCCTAAGGCTATCCGGGGTTTAATGTTTACTTCCTTGTTCGTGTATTTTCACGTGTTAATGTCGTGCTTGTGTTTTTGTTGTGCAGTGTACAAATTAGTTAATGTGACTTGTTCTTGTAAGTATCGCGATTCTAGCGGCATGAGTTTAATTGAGTAGTTGTTTCTACTGTATGATGTGCTTTACTTAAATAAATTTGGGTTTATTTTAAAACTGATACAGTACAACATTTTAAGTTTATCATCTGAAATATAAATTTTATTTTCTCCTATAATTTTCTATTTTCTAAATTTCCATCAAAGCACGCAATATTTTATACTTACGCCGAATAGGCCTACTGTTCAACTTTTCGATATTACCTCTGAAGACTTTTCATTCAAAAACATGTAAACGCTATACTAGAGATCGAGAACCAGAATATATGACATTAAAAGAAGCGGAAATTACAAGAACCTGAAGAGGATATTTTGGACCATAACTAAAGAGCAGAAAGTTTTACCTAGGTAATAAAAATATAATTCACCAAAATCCACTAAAACATTATTATGTGCATTTTGGTATTTGTCGCAGGAAAAGCCCTATTCATGGCTTTCATTGTTTTTTAAGTCCACTGTAGGAAATACCAGTATGTTTAGGAGTACTTAATATAATACGACTGATTTCATCCTCATTCCCTTGTAAGTGTGTGGATTTATGTCTGTCTGTTATAACACTTTCAAATGTGAAATTTAAGAATTTAAATAAAATAATGTGGATGAGTGTGTGTGTCTGTAGGGTTTTGCCTGAATATTAGTTTTCAGTTTAATGGCATGTTCCGGACTTATTTTCAGAGACACATGTCCTGTTCTTTTTTTTTTTTTTTTTTTTTGTAGAAACGAAGCAGGGTGCCATCATTAACAAAATGAACTCTCAGTCTTGTTCCATACAGCTAGTAGACAGATCCGAGAAGTGTGACAGCACAACGGACAGTATTAGCGTTTTTTTTTGTGCCGGCGTGCTGCACTCTTGCCTAGTGTTTCATTAGACATTTCATTTATAACGGATTGTAACGAGCTTGATATATGCATGCTTATAGATATCGCGGGAAAAGTAGACAGATTGATAGGCTTCAATGTAATGTATTCGTTTCCGACGCTTTTATTTCGTTACTGGCGAGTCCCAATTTGACTGGCCTAGGGTTCTGAAATTTCCAGAAAAATTGGTGAAAGGAAAAACATCAGGAAATTTATTTTTTAATCTTCCAGAAAAATTGGAAAATTTTTTTTTAAAATCATTGTGAAATTATACTAAACCGGTGGTGGCTAAATAATACATAATAACTTATACGTAATTAAAATAAGGAGAAAAGCACAGAACTGGCCCTACTAGTGCGTCCAGTAGCATAGTTGTGCTACGGCCTTCACAGTCCGTGGGACATCCTGACAGGCGTCGGCACCGCACCAGGGCGCCTAGCATTGGCGTCCTGGAAGCCACCCATGGGAATTTAAATATATCTACCCAAAAATTCGATATTTTAGTGGAGTTTAGTAAATCTTATTTTCATTCTTTAGTTATGGTCCGACATCTTTTGATGTGCAATGTATTGTTTTCGGCTTATTACTGTTTAAAAAATTAGTTCCCTCTGATAAACCCAGTATAATGAGAAGTTCATTACATTTACGCGGAAAAAAGTACATTTCTAATGCATTATTTTACATTTTGTGTTATTTTTATTTTGTTCTCCAGTTTTTGGCATACGATGTGCGGTTTCGGTTTTATTATACTATGGCTAGAGATATTGGAAAATCGCTAAAATGTTTTCTGCCAGCGTATTATGCAAATCAATGTAGCGTCCTGCGTCATGTATTGTTGGCCGACGGCTATGCAACACAGTCTAGTTGTTAACAGACGAATCACAGACGTACAGTAGTTGTGCATCAGAGTTATCACTGGTCCAGTCAAGTAGGGACTCGCCAGTTAACGAAATAAAAGCGTCAGAAATTAACACATTACATTGAAGACTAGCAAACAGTCAACTTTTACCGCGATAAATCGCCTTCTCTAATTATGGCCTTTACGTGACAAATTCTGAAAAACACATAGCGGATTTTATGCGAATTAGTACGAAATTAAAATGAATTACGGGAAAAGCTAAGCACTTTACCTATTGATCTGAAATATTTTGCTGAAAAGTGCGCCGTTTTCGATGTATTTTATTATTTTTCCGGGGACGAATTCCGGAAAAATAAGAAAAGTTATACGCGGATTTTCGCGAATTTTGGATATGTTGTGGTAAATTTTGTGCTCTTTAATTTTTCCCTCTACAAGTTTTCTCATGAGATACACCGTTTTCGACTTATTAATTTTTTCCGCATTTTTCCGAGACAAATTCCGAAAAAAAAAAAAAAAGAAAAAAAAAAAAGAACAAACGGAAGATGAATTTCGGCGGATTTTGGAAATGTTATTCTACGAATTTTTTTTGCAAATTTTGATGTAAGAAAACCTTTTCTTGCAATCTGCCCATAAATCGACCCCTGGACTAAAGTAAGGGGCTGCAAGTACGTACATGCATGACGTGAGATGAGTGCTTCCTGCTGACGAGGACGGACTACAGCACAGGTCAGAAGAGGAAGAAGAGACGCGCTAATTGGATCAGCGGGAACCGGCTACACCTCCGCGTGTTACGACACGGCCCGCATACCGGCGCGGCGTCCCGACAATCAGCCCTTGTTTCGTAACTTCGCCGTCGTCGTGGTGCCGAGCTTCCCATCGCTGGCAACTCTTAGCAAACTTTCCTGCGAGAACAACAGACATGTCCACACCAGTGGCGTAGCGAGGAGTGTCCCAAGCTATGCGGTGCTAAGCTATGGCTAGAGATCGGGAAAATTCGCGGGTTCACCGACCCGTGGGCTAGCCTCCAAGAATATCTGTGCACTCAGACAAAAATCAGTTTTTATGAGCTGCTCGCTGACACAGCGAGATGGGCCTGTATTTAGTTACATTGTTATTATTGGCTCAGCTACTTACACGAGTTGTCAAATAAGTCAAGGACCAATTGAATCGGTTTTTTCAGAAACCCCATAAGTCATGTTTTTTTGGCAAAATGAGTTATTGGTGGAAATTGATTATTTCCATGTAAATACACCTTTTTGTGCATAAACACATTAAGTACGAACTCTCTCTACATATTATGTAGGCATCTATGTATTGACCTTTCTTTCAGAAACACCATAAGTCACTGACTTATGGTGTTTCTGAAAGAAATGAACGATTTTGTGCAGAAAGCACA
>PNEQ01055890.1:0-45890 GCA_003012365.1 Medauroidea extradentata
TTCATCATGTTTCGGATGTGCTAGTAGTCACGTCCGCCGCCCTCGAAGGTTTAAGACGCAGTTGGGACAGGTATCTATGACGTAGTTTAGGCGGGTTTTCCACTATGAGCCACCCGGGCTTTGAGTCATCGGCCAGCCCTCAAGGTGTTACGAAACAGCCGCCGACCACTGGCCTCCAGGAACATGGCACGCAACAGTATGTATGTTTGCGAGGCACAGAGCCAATCGAGCTATATACAAGGGCGACGCACCACACTGGACCTAGCACTGAGATGTCTCTGCAAGCAATACATTGGAGTATTTTCGTTCTACAGCATACTCATAAACCGTTAGTAGATCTGGCTCATGAGACGTCCTACGGAAAGTATATTATCTAGTGCAACTATTAACATTTTTACCAATGCGTTTATCTACGAAAGGAAGACGCACTTCAAACTACGTCCCTAGGATATGAAATGATGATATGATATAAATGCCGTCCGCTAATGTAAAACATTATTTCCAAGCTCCTCACAAGAGTTAAAAGTGGTCTTTTCACGTTGCTGTAGCTGAGAAAAGAAAATATCGCCGTAATCATAAAACAAAATGACAGAAACCTGTATTGGACTCTACCACATACTTTCCACAAACGAAATAATAGGGCCATCGCTTGAAGTCCCACTGAAACACGCATTCTACGAAAACACTGTACGCTAGTTCAGTACTCTGCGCCTAGAGGCGACGAGGTGTTTGACGGACGTGTTACATTTGACTTATAGCCATCACTGTTTCCGTGCTTCAAACGTTAAAAATATATATAAAAATAACGTCTACTATTCATAACGATCTCTCTTAATTTTCATTGTCGAAAGTCTCCAATCACAATTTAACGAATAGGAGCATCCTAGTTTCTAATTGCTTTGGGAAGTATGTTTTCCGGTACATGCATAACAATGTAAAAATTCAGTTAGTAGCTCTGCTCTACAAAACACGTTGTTCTATACTGACAAGCTTACAATAACCTAAGCTCGGACGGGCGAAACAGGGAGAAGATAGTTTTATTTCACTTCCAAACGAAAAACCAACATAGGACATGTAGTCAACCGCAATCGTTAACAGAAGTTGATGAAGAACACTGTATAAACAGTAACCGAATAAAGTAATAATATTTTCAGCAGAAATTCAAATGAAGACAGGCCACTTCATCTGTAGTGGAGAGAATACATTTCTCAGTACTTAAAGCCGCCTTGAAAATAAATAACTTCGCGTATACATTTCACCATTCAAACCCTATAAAATGAAAACAATTATACACAAATCCAGCAGAAACATCTTCTTAAAAGTACAAACTTTCAGTGGGCAAAAATCAGAAAATGTGAAACATTTGTTGAAATAAATGACTTTTCGAATTCACAAAACTGTTTAGCCCTATTAGCCGACCTATCTCAATAGCACACTACCGAGAAAAGTAAATGTATACTATTACAAAACTGATGGCAAAAATACCGAACTAGACCTATGCTTTTTCCAATAAACATATTCTTATTCCTCATAAATAAGTACTAAGTATAATCGAAGTGGTTGGTGGCTTTCCCTCAAAAGAAACAAAAACGCAATGATCAAAACAATACGTTATGCCACTTTTTAACGAGGCTTTTGTATCTTGCGTATGAACGTTATTGTATCGCGACATACTTATTCGTTTTCTACGCTAACCGATAAAAATATTCTTATAACGTTTACTTCCAAAAAGGAAACACGCATAAAACTAAGACAATTTTTCAATAAAAAAGCAGCACACTCATTGGATACACAATTTTGGGGCCACTCAAAAATGACAGAAAATCGTTCTTTTTAGACAGTAAAAATACCAACCGGATTAGTAAACACTAAACTAGAAGGAAGAGCTGATGTTTATTGCATACTATCCACAAATAACACTGTACTGTCACATCTTGAACTGCAATGGGAAAACTACTATGAAAACTACACCCCTGTTCAGCACAGCGCTGATAGCGGTGATGCGGTTCTAGTTGAGTGTGGCAGTTTGACCCTTATCACTCCCTTTCTCCAAGACTCAAACGAGGTAAATTTCACAGGTACCTATGTGTCTATTAAGAGGGCGTTATACATCAGAACTAAATTCGTCTATTGAAATTCGCAGGAATCTGAAAGTCAATATAGAATATCAAAAAAGCAATCCTTAGATAACAGTTTTCGGCAACTTTTGTCACAATGGGATACGTTTCTGAACTATTAGGCAGTGTTTAATATTTTATTCCGGCGCAAGATATTACTCTAAAGGAATTCGTAGTAACTGAAAAATATTTGCTTCTAATAAAAATAACAACTGTTCACGATTTGTTCTTTCTTTGTATTTGTATATTGACATTCTAATTCCTACACATTCCAGTAAAAATTTCAGCGTTAAATTATGTACCATTTGCCATAGCCGCCTATCTGTGCGCAGAGCTTCAATCGTACATTTGTAACTTAATTCGATTTTTTAAAAATTTCATCTGCGTAGAAACAGCATTTGAGAATATTTACGTGCCGTACTGGTAAGTTAAGCTTTCTTTATTTTTAATGCTACATACGTGTGGGCGAAAACAGGAAAAAAAATCCATTATCGTTTCCAGTGGGAAAATTCCGTTACGAATTATTTAAAGCACCCGGTGCACACGCAGAACTTATTATTTCGCAAATAATAGGGTCGCCACTGAAGTCTCCAGAGACGAACCGACGGCGGATAACTTGCCACACCAGTTCAACGCCTTGCGCGTAGAAGCTACGCTGTATAAGAACGCGCGTGCCTGTATCGCCCTTATCGCTCCGATGCATTTCAGACCTCGGACACGGAAACACCTCGGCCCAGGAGGCGCTCTTGAAGATCAGAAACGTATTGGAGTAGCATACGAAACAAGTTCCGTAAACTTGGCAATGCAATTAGGGTTCGAACGCCCCCCCCCCCCCAAAAAAAAAACCGCATCTGTGCTGACCGAAAATGTTAACAAAACACTTAACTCATTAATAGTAGTATTGTTAGCAAAACGACCGCAACTAACCGGTATACAGGTCGTCTGGAATCTGCCGTATAATAAGCACCTCGGAATAAATAGGAGACATAGGAGGCAAAAATGTTGGTGGCCAAACATTGTACGATGAAATGTTCCGTGCACAATGTCGCAACACACAGCACGGAGATCCTCCTCTTACGCTCGACATATAGGTGTTCTGACCATCTTATGGGCGCAGGTTCAAATCCCGAGCATTCTAAGCATGATTATACGTTTATTCGACATAACATACGTAAAACAATACCCGGACGTGGCGCGCGCAGTGTTGTCACATTGTACATGTAAAATGTCATCGTACAACTCGCGATACTGCGCGGTAGTTTCTGGACATCCTGTATACACTTATCGCCAGCAACTATAAATAGTTCAGGAATGCAAAAACTTGTCCGACGTAGTGTACGTACAGTATGCTCAACTTTGCTGGCACCTCCATAAAACGTTTTTGTAGGCAGAATAAGCAAACACTGCCCGGGAGATTATTTTTGAAATACGAAATACAAAAAACCAGACTGTTACAAACTCCCCCCGTTTGTTATTTTTGGAACGGTAACGAAGGTTACCCGACCATGGTGCGTAAATAATTAATCGCAACCTAGGACGTTACGCATTACAGCCATTGTTTATCTGCCAGTTCGTTTCTTACGTCCATCAGTCATTATCCTTGGATAGCAATCTTCCAAATACATACGCTCAAAACATACGATCTTTATAATTATTATTACTACTACTACGACTACTACTACTACTACTAAAACAAAACGCATCCTTTAAAATAAAGAAGAGTTGCTATGGATGATTTATTTATTTTGAAATATCTTTTTTTTTTTTTTTTTTTTTACAATATTTGATTATATGGAGATTCACAAGTCCTTATCCCTGAAAATTTCAAATTACAGAAGTAGAAGCTTCTATATTTTCTGTTCTCCTGGTAAATCTGGAAGAGTAATCGAACGCTGTACTAAACACGTCAACAAAATTTGTTTATCCCTTGATCCATTTAATAAAAAATTATTTTGTCTCAAAACGTCAGACGTAATTTTTAGAGATAGACGAAAGTTGTAAATATTTTATAAATATTTCTGTTCTGCCGCACTAAGTTGATCTGTTGAAAGAATTTACTTACACTATAAATTTATTACTGAAAATTTCACTTGGTTTATTATTCCTCACGAAATTAAAATGTTTAATCACTTACCTTGTGTTATATTTTGTTTTGTATTTAATGTAGTGCCTACCTGCTGTGGTCTAATAAGACTTGTTCGGCAGGCACTTTAATATTTTTGTAAATAAATAAACTATTATTATTTTCCAACGAGCTATAAAAATATTGGTTGAAGAGGTTTTGGTCAGTACTAAACAATTACGTCCTTAGCGATGGTGAAAGGTATAATGATGTGTGAATACGTTCAGAAACCAATTATAAATATACGAGGGCAATTTTAGGGGACAACCGCCGAAGGTCTGTAAAGAACGGTTATGAATTGTCAAGTCAAAAGATAAGTACATCTTTCAGCTACTTTCCAACATGATCGCCAAGCAGATTGAGACACTTGTACCGGTGTGCACCAACTTCCCAATAACCTCTGCAAAATAAAGTTGCCGCCTGTCTATTGAAACATTTCGTTTAAACATTTCGAGCGTCGTAAACGTAAGAGGTGCCTCAAATATTGTGATTGCAGTTTCGTATCTTCGTGGGATGCCCATAAAGAGATAGCAAACGAATCTTATAACACAGCACTACTGTTTACGCCCATCCAAACAACGTTCTATTGCGGCAACTTTCTTTGCAGAGGGTATTGGAAAGTTGGTGCACCAGAACGACAAGTGTATTAAGCTGCGTAGTGATACATGTTGAAAAATAGCTGAAAAATGTACGTATCTTTTGACATTACAAGCATTTTAAAATTCATAACAATTTTTTTACAGACCATCGTAGGTTGAGACCAAAATAGCAGTCATAGTTATAATTGGTTTCTGAACTTTCTGTATTTGGCGTTTAACTTTGGCATTTTTGGAAAAAATAAGCAGTGATTCACAGAGTAAGAAGCTGCTCTGAGGTGAAATGGCATAGCGTGCCCTAGTCTTCTCACTGATGTCTGTCTAAAACTACGCTATGCTAAAGACGATTCCCACCGACATTGCTGGCAACGTTCGTCTCCAGATACATTCACGGACATGGCTCCATTATACCATTATTAACTATTAGAACGCGACTTCAGTGTTCGTGAAGGAACTGCTCGTATTCGTACGCATTTTAACGGCCTTATTAAACTGTATTATAAAAACACTTGATGGGGTAACCTTACTGTAAATTATTCTATACCGTACCGCGACCGCGGTGGTCAAGGGGGTCAGACCTTTCGCTTCCCACCAAGGCGATCCCGGCGGGGTCGGTCCCCGGATTTTCGCATGTGAGAATCGTGCCTGACGATGCCGTTGGTCGGTGGGTTTTCTCGGGGATTTCCCGTTTCCCCCGCCCTTTCATTCCGGCGCCGCTCCATACTCACCTCATGCCACCCCTCACCCGCGCTGAAGACCACTATGTTAAGCGCTAGCCAAAATCTCTCGCTCGCTCACTTACTCTATACCGTAGCAAGTACTAACGTCATATACTTTATATACTCAACTATTTATTTGGCGTGGAATTACTTATTTAGTAGTGAAATAAAAAAAATAATAAACAGCCTAAAATGCTATAAGAATATGCACCGCATCAAGATGAACAGAAAAATCAATGGTATGGGTTCCATAAGCGACTAACCAGCACAAATATAATTTAACATGTATATCTCTAACTTTGCTCACTACAGGGCTGCAGGCCACGCACACTAGTTTTACAGATATTTTGAAAACATGTGTATATTTTTTAAAGAAACGTAATTATCATGTCGAAGTAGTCCTACGTTTTGTCACATGGTTACCAGTATATCATAATTTGTACCTAATATTTTGGTACCAATTATCATAATTTTTATGATTTTTGCACCAGACCATTACAAATTTGTTTTTAAAAAATCAAGGAAACGTTTTTTTTTTTTTTGCAAAAGAATAGCGCATTATTTTTCAAAACGCCTACCCAGAATTGTGCATCGTATGACCGCTCTTAGTTCTAAGCTTTTCAACGCATTCTGTTGAAAAAGTTTATAACATATACTCACCAATGCGAAAAAAAATACTACCTCGCTTACAAAGTGCTACAAAAAATAGCGTGGCCGAGAGGAATGGCGGGAGGCATATGAGCACCCATGGCAACAACAATCACAGGCTAGGCTAAACGCGCAGTTCCGGACCGGGCGGAACAGGTAGCTAGTGACCTTGACCCGCGCGCACGTCCCGGGAATTGGGTCAGGCGGCTCCCCGGGAGCTGTGCGCTGACCCACATCCCACACACAAGCAAGCCAGCCAGCAGCTCGGCGTCCGGAACACTGCGCTGGTGCCGCCTGGCGGCTGCGCGGCCAAGCTCTCTTCCTACAAGCCTCAGTCACATCACTCTTCCCCCCACTAAATGTACGTTTACGTTGCGGAAATTTAAATTATTTATGGAGAAAATTTCATTTTTACCATTTAGCGGGGTTTTCTGGTGGGAATAGGATTTTTATTTACATTGCAAGTCTTTACAAAATTACCATCAAGTGGATACACTATGACTGCAGGAATAATTTCGACCGATTCTTATTCGTTTTTGGTCCATTTAGCGAAGAAGTAAATAATTACAGTTAAATTATTTAAACCAAGTAAATTCGATCCATCCAGGTAAATACTACCATTTCTTCTCAAGTGGCATCAAATTAAACCTTTGAGTCAAAGTTACCACTGTAGTCACAGTATCCATCTCCACTTGATGGTATTAAAACTGATTTTTGAAAACGAATTTATCGTTTACCTTTAATTAACGCGTTCCTATTTTAAACCAACATATTTAATAACATTCTTAATTTTTCACCTCCAATAGTTTTCGGGAACTAACGGGTTTTTATATTAACATTCGGGGAATTTTTGAAACTGGTATTGGCAACACTTGTTTCCGCCCTATTTGTTTAATTCGTCGAAAGCGAGAGCGATACCGTGATGATTAATAATGAAGAAATTTAACATTTTAAGTTAACGTTTTACGTTTGAAATTTTGAAACCCTGTGTTTGTTTATCGGGGATTATTTTACTAACAACACTCACTTTGACATTTGAGATCGTCTGTCAACTGAACACTATCAGAATGTTGCTACTGAATCTCTAGATGTACCCTTACTATTTGAATAAAAATAATTTATATAACGTCACCAGACACATTTAGCCCAGTTTCATCTTAAAACCTATACATTTCCCTATCACTTGTTGCAAACTTCCCAATTACAGAATATAGCGCATAACTGCGACCTGCATTCGTGTTCAATATCGCCAACACTTTCAACTCACGATATGAGATCAAACTGTGATTCGAAGTCACATTACATTATGTCTAACTTTATTGTGCATAATCGCGTCGATCAGCAGAGACATCTTCTGATGTCCGTGCAATTGTCGCTTCTTTCTCTTCGTCAAGAATACCTACGAACGCATTAAAAAGGGATAGTTAAAGAAAAAAATCCCATGCATACTATTATTACCGAACAATACATTACCTGTATTTGATAGAACTGTCCAAACTTCAAAGTATTATAAACGACTGCTTAAACTTTTATTTATTTTATTGCAACGTTAAAGAAAGAGAATTGTGATGCTTCGTGTACTAAGCTGATAGTTCCATTAATTCCTCCCGGGAGAAAATGACAAATAGAAACATTTATGTGGTTCTTTCTTGAAGGTGGAGAAGCACAAAATATTATTGCCGGTATTCAATCCATAAATGTTAATCTGGCATTTTAATACTAATTAAACATGTAACATTCCTCTGGAAACTTACAAACTAATATAGTTCCGATGACATGTATTTTTTTTAAATACAGATATGTAATCCTTCGTGAGACCATAAAATGTCAGAGTTATGAAAGCATTGTAGCACAAGCGTTATGCGTGTTGCCTACCGTATCAGGCAATATACAGCACACGATGCTCATAGTGCCTTGTTTTAATCACGGTTGTCAGTACTGCAAACATCTACACCTGCGATCGTATCACAACGTTATCGCCAAACATCCGGCGTGACGTCAGCGATAACAAAGTATTTCTCATCACAGATACAGCCATGGGAAAACACTTTTGCACAAGCTTCACTAAGACTACCTACTCAATCAAGAGTAAATGCCACAATCTAAATGTTAAAATAAATCCCGACTGATTAAACCAAGCGTTTGTCACTTGTTACTGTAAATTCATATAAACGTAATGGCAAATTCTGACAGCTCTACAAAAGCAGCGCGACCTCTGTTTCTTCCTACCACAACTCATGTTCAACACACATTGTTAGCATGCAATCACGTAGCGGACGCTCCTTCGCTCCTCCAACCTACATTTACACACGTTGGTATTGATGCGACAAAATAAACACGAACACTTGGAAACCCTTTCCACAATATTATAAATTAGATGAAGTAAAAATGTATCCGTGCCAAGATAATTGTGTTCCCGGTATTTCAGAATGCACACTTTTTAATTAAGCGCGCCGCCCACCACGCGCTTCACATGTGTTGCAGCGTGCTCATAACGCCAATATTCTTACGAAAATATCCCACATGTGCTCATTGTGCAAATGCACGAAAAGGAAACTCTTCGGACAAGGACGGAATGTCACTTTTACGGGAGACGGTGCGCCAAAGCAGTGATTTTCACAATGTTCGACATAACTTTTTCCCCTCGCTTATTATCGAAAATCAAGGTTCGACAATCCGGAAATGATACTTTTGTACACCTTATTACATTACTATAAAGTCACAGACTGTCTTATTTTTGGAGCAATGATGGCAGATAGGAAAAAAAAAAGAGACATTTTTCCTATCGGCCATCACTGCTCCAAAAATAATAAAGTCTGTGACTATGTAATAAAGTAAGATGGTGTACAAAGTGTACGGATTGTCGAACCTTGATTTTCGATAGTAAACGAGGGGGAAAAGTTATGTAGAAAATTGTGAAAATTCATTGCTTTGGCGCACCATCACTGCCCATTAAAAACACTGTTGCTAAGCTCTCCAACACATCTAAATAAGGCCTTTTCAGGGTCTCGTACTTCAAAATGTACTTACTATCCGGATACATGTGATACTTCGCTACAAATGTTATCACCAATACAATTATAGTCACAATTTGGAAGTCCCATAGTAAAATGGACGGGCGTGAATCTTGCAGGTTAGTTCAGAGCTTGCCTCGTTGTGGCGATGCGGTATTTGATTCACGCTTCAAGGTCACACTTACAGCTCCGTCGCTTCTAAGCCTCTAACGTTGAGGGTAGGCGACGCCCTCAACATATTTAGCTTTATGTGAAACATGCAAATCCTCGAGGGGGGACTTACGCCATCTGAGCTTAGAGCTTACACGCGATGAAGCTAATGTGGCACGACAAATAATCGATCGGCCTTGGTGCCGGCAAACTCGCGCACGTGTGTGCTCCAATTACACAAAATTCAAAGTGAAGAAAACATTACAGTATTACAGACAATAGCTATAACGCGACCATCATATTATTTTTTTAAATCCTCTCTTTAAAAAAAAACTGATACGAATTGGTAGATTTTTGCTGAAATTACTTTTATTATTTCGTACAGTGTTCACTTCGCACATACGTATCTTGATTACGTCAACTAAATATTAAAATAGTTTGAACCGCACAGTTTTTGCACAGTGACATGCCAAAAAAAATTAATTGATTTTGTGATGTTCGCCTAAAAATATAATAAACCAAGTTATTCACGTATAATAAAATAAAGACGAGCATAAATCTTTTGACTTTATTTTATGAAAAGCTTAGCAAAATTGAAGTTAAAAAATTTGCAGCAGCTACAAATTTAAAATTGCCAAAGCTTACTTATTTTCGGTTATTTTCGATAGTACATATTTCTCCACTTTTTTTTTTTTTTTTTTTTTTTTAAGTTGTCGTAAAGTAGTCCTTGATACATTACTTCATAGGGAAACGACTGGCGTCTGTAAGTCACTAAGTTTTCACTGTACGCACATCACAAAAGCTGAAAATGTGCTACTTCGACACGTTAAAGGAACCTATGATATTATTTATGGGGATAAATCAACACTATCTTACAAGCAAAACAGTGGTACAACACATATTAAATAACGACTTATTTAGTAGCCAGCCAGCCAGCCAGACCAAGCACGGCAGATATTATCTTCCACCAAGTGACCGGCCACGGAGCGGGTATGATGAGGGCATTGTTGGCCCCCTTGAAGAGAAGGTCAGGGGGCGTGGTTGTCGGCGTACAGCAAGGCACCCACGACAATGGACAATACTGCTGATCGACCTGGCACAAACACGCCGCTCCGAACACCGGCGAAACTGTCCATTGTCGGCCGGACCCACGTGAATGGCGGCGGCTCGCGGGGCCAGTCGCTAGCTGTACCTGCGTCGGTGAATGTAGGTCGGCAACACCACATTCCTGATTAGCCGGGGACCGTCAATTGTAGGCGGGGCCAGCTTGTAGCCAGTTACCGGGTACTCATACCCGCGAGATACTGCCAAGCGGGAGATTGTGGTCTCCATGCACGAGATTAACAATAGCATTCGGGGAGGTTACTCGAGGAAGCGCAATAACACCAGTATTGCCAGATCGTACTTAAATTATCGTTTTGTACCTTACATCCATACTTTATACCATAGACGATACCTGCCTGCCGACAATGACTAATTGTACCATAATTGTGATTGGAACTATGAGTTCTAAATATACTATTCACATAAAATATTTTAAACCATAATTAGGCTCATTACAATGTGGCGGCAAATATGTACAATTGCATTGCGAGAGAAAATTGCCAGAATACTGGAGACTGCAGATAATCCTTCAAAAAAGTAATATCAGCATATAATCCGAATAGTTATTTTTACAATTTAATTAAATACATGATTAGTTTTGAACAGTAGAATTTTTCAAAATAAAAATTTTAAAAAGCTAATAATGTACCGTAATTTCTCTCGATATACAATGATTTCAAGTTCTGAAAAAGATACTTTGTTGTAAAGGACCTGGCAACACTGAATAACAGAGAAAATTGCCAGAATACTGGAGACTGCAGATAATCCTTCAAAAAAGTAATATCAGCATATAATCCGAATAGTAATTTTTACAATTCAATTAAATACATGATTAGTTTTGAACAGTAGAATTTTTCAAAATAAAAATTTTAAAAAGCTAATAATGTACCGTAATTTCTCTCGGTATACAATGATTTCAAGTTCTGAAAAAGATACTTCGTTGTAAAGGACCTGGCAACACTGAATAATACAGCTTTGAAACACTTCAAAACTGGGCGACAGTACGCATCTGCCGAAGGACCACAAGAAACGAGGCCCTAAAGTATCGGAATGCAATGAGAACGGAAGGCGGGAGTGCCCCAAGAAAACCCGCCAGCCAAAGAAGAGGTGTGGGGCCACAAGCGAACTTATGCGCCCACCAACAGCATATTTACGTACGCTTCGCGAAATCGACTTGAATATTTAAAAACGAACAGATACCAAGTAGTCCATCACTAAATTAACTAAGTTGTGCGGAGTGGCGACTAAATACATTATCATTTCCAAGACTTGTTCCAAATTTCAATGCAGCGGGTGACAACAAACTGAATTCGGTTCATAATTATTTTATTGAACAATTTTCGTAAACCGATACCATGTTACCAAGTTGCAATAAGTGAATTTATATGAAAATTCCGTTGATTACAAATTCTTACTTTTTCACGTGCGTAAATATTCACGAATTCCTTCAACAGTAAATTAAAATATTTCACCACTGAAAGTCATATTGCATAGTTACATTTTTGAAGACACGGCAGAATGAAAGTAGGCTATAAGCAGGGCTTTCGAACGTGCTCAGCTGAAGTCAAACACCTAACAAACAATCCCGGACACTACCTGATATAAGACGTAACGTATATGCTCAAGTCAAAAGTGCTATTATACTCCCCCCCTCTCCCCTAAATAAATAGGTAGACTTAGTTTGTGAGAAAGAGAGCCCGACTGGTAAAGGCCTGTATTTTCAAAATGCAGTAAGTTATGTCAACGTGACTGACAATAATACTACATGCGCTGGGCGAAGTTTGCAACAACCGGTTTTGGCACGTACGTACGTGACAATGAATGCGAAAATAATTTCCATGGATCAACAGTTTTGCCTAAACCTACTGTTTGCCAATACGTGACTGTCCCAAGTCCCAATCATGTTGTAAGCTTAGTTACAAATTTTCTACAAGAACACGGCTTAAAACAGCTGATAAACACTTGGTATCTTCCTAAATGTCATTACTGTTTAACACGGCAGTATTTGAGAGAGGATGTTGTTATCGCTCCTTGCTTACTTGGTAGCTTTACATTAAAAGTAGGCCTAACGAATAATCACATAGTCTGCGATTCAATAGCGTTACTTAAAACGCACATAGGCCTACTGCAGTATTAAAATGCCCAAGAACCTTATCATACATTCAATTTTGCTAGTAAATGTAGCAAACAGACGAAATGAGAATTTTATATGTGATACATAATAAAACGCAGTAAAAACAGGTAGGGAAAGTTAAAAAAAAATACTGAACCGGGACTGCGTATAGCCATTGCGTTAATGCAGTAATGATAATTTAATTGCAATGATCTCTACGATAAAATTGTAAAACACTGAAATAATTAGGACGATCAAATATTGTTTTTCACAAAAACATTCCATTCACAAAAAAGAAACTTCATTCCTGATTACATATACGTATCATAATTCAAATCAACTAGAAAACAATTTTGTACGTCAAATTGGACGTTAACATCCACCGCACGACGATCTATTTTCGATATATTTTCCCACGTGTGAAATGTGATGGACGATGTCACTGGTCGGGTTTTTCCTTAATCACTAACGTCTCCCCCCCCCCCCCCGACCCATAATCACGAACACTAAAAACCTCGCTGTTCAGCAATAACCAAATTTATTTGCTGAATAAATGGAAACACGAAATCTTTACGCATATAGCAATTAAAATTAAACATACTCGGCCAAAACACACAAAAACTTATTTCCGTCAACCAATGTAGAAAACGAACGGCCACAGTAAAATTTGTTAACTAATAAACTTTTATTTCGTAAAAAGAATACCATAAATAAAATGTGTAAATTACACACAAACATTATCAGCTCAATTTATCTTTATTAGTTACTTGTAGCTACATACCGCTTCAAGGATCTACCTGCGTTATAACTCTAGACTTTACAACTAAACAAGTTCCACTACTGTGTATTACAATAGGGTTCAAACTCGCAAACTTCTGGCAAGAAATAACCATTGGTGAGAAGAAAAACATGCGTCTGTTTCGAAAGTACGAAATTCGTACTGCCAACACAAACAGGGGGGAAAAAATGTGCTTAGGCAAAAAAAAAAATCTCCGAAATTCTTGGTACTAAGAGATTATTTCAATTAAACTCAAATGCACTTGACACTACAGCGAAATTTAATGATTCACACGTAGTGAACAGCAAACCTACAGATAACTGTGTTGATAAGTACAAGTAATCTTATCATAAAATCATAACCTACTCGTGTGACAATCTCTCTTTAAGAAACACGTGATTCCATAACGCGTACTTTGTCGATAAATGAATCTGCAGGTCACGATAAGGTCCCTGTCCACCTAGCTAATGGCTACGGATTCCGAATGGGAATCCATAGGTTAATTTTATATCTCGGCAAATCAATTTTAAAGAGAACTCTTTTTTTAAAAAAAGTATCCTACGTAAAATGATGTTTTATTGTTTTTAACAGTAAATAACTTATATGTAATTTTACAATTTTTTTTACAAAAACTGGTCAGTTTATTTAAACCTTCCTGCCACAAGAGCTTCCTTTAAAATCGGTACATTTATAAGTAATTCATTTTAACATTCAATGCCCATTTATACTGCGTAGACGCAAGTTAGATAGCCAGGCAGGGTCCTGAAGGACATCCTTAACCAAAATTCGTTACTTTATAAGTGAACCAAACTATGTCCTAATCTCAAACGGAACATACATAGTACTTTCCTGCAAATAAAGTATTTTTCGGTTTCATAGCATTCGTACAAGCGCATGTCAAAGTACTGATTTCACTAATTTCAATACTTACCCTATTCAAACAATACGAGTGAAATAATTTAGTGTGCAAGTAAATTTACTAAGCAAGTGAACGACACCTTTTTAATTCCACAAAAATGTTTGTTTCAAAAAATTCTTAAATGTACATAATTTTTTGCAAAACTTTGAGTGGGCCTACCTGGTTTTAAAAATGTATATTTTTTAAGTAAAATTACAATGATGTCATTTACTTTTACACAAAATTATTTCATTCGTATCTTTTGAACAATTTGAACTTTGGATAAATAGCGAAAATAGTCAAATCGCTACTTTGAAAATGACATGAGCTTGTACGAAAACCATGGAAACAAAAAATATTTCATTTAATGGAAATTACTATTAAGATGGTGTGTAAGATATGGACAGCCTTTGGCACAATTACTAAAATTACTAATTTTTCGGTGCAGAGCAGACTTAAGGGGGTGGCACATCAGTTTTCAACGTCTTTTATTATTTTTATATTTGTACCAGATTTTTTTTGCATATTTTAAACATAAATTGTGACTAAATCTTCTTCTTAGGAAATTTTTGTATCTCTTATAGATTTGGCGTAATGAGTCGTAAACGTTAATATTTGCAGATTACGGTTTTATGCACGCCACTAAAACCAAATGACATACCAAACCAAAAAAATCCACAGTATGATTTGACTCATCTAAAAACAAAAAAATATATATATAGTTATGCATTAAAAAAATTAAATTTTTATTTAAAAATTTGGCTTTTTTATTAAATACAAAAAAAATTTGTTGCGAATAACTTAACACCTATCGCAATTTAATTTAAAGCATTACAGCAGCGGGGAATTGTAATTAAAACTGCTCACAAACAAGACAGATGATAAAGGGAATTGTTATTCCGAAATAAATGAAACACTGTCATTAATTGCTTTATTTCTCCGACAAACTTCACTGGACATAGCTTCGAGAATGACCTTCCAGGAGCAGTGACGTTCACGAATCTTTAGTCAACAACTGTTACGGCTGACAACTCCAGCTCACCGACTCTGATCGATGTTCTACGGCCTGAAAGCACCGTAGCGATCCAATGCAATATCTTACTAGTCTGCGATGGCAAAAGACGGAAAGGTCTGCACTTTTTGTCCTCCAGATGTCAATAACAAGAGAGCTAGGCGACTTGTGCCGCTGTTGCCCGCAGCAACGTGAGTCACCAGGGCGAGACACGGACAAGCGAGAACAAAGCAGCGCTCCAGTCTCTTCATAGGGGCTGCCGAAAGAGGGGAGAGACGAGGAGGAAGGGCAGGGGACAAGAGCACGCTAGGAAAATAAAACAAGCCTACTGCGTGACTGAACGCCGACGTGTTGTAGAGCCAGCTTACATGGACAGTTTCGCACAACATCCATCATACAGCTCGCAACGACCAAGATAGCCTCCAACAGCTGTTAACACGGATCTGATACAACTGTTGAGAACACAATCTTGTAAAATCAACAGTACGTACATATTACGGCTAGCGGAGAGTGGGGGAGCAAAAAAAAATTGGGAAGGTAAGGATCTCCTAATCTCATAATACAACCACTGGAACATGGGAAATGAACAATTTTTTTTTTTATTTTTCCTTTTATGGGAAATTCATACCATACATAGTGTACCATAACGGCATCTCAAATGTTAAAAATTTGCTTGTTACGAGAGCATACACACAACCAATAGGCCTAGTACAGCAGCTTAGCATAAAAACCTAGCATACTGTCCGTGATACAAGTTGTATCAGAATATGCAAGGTTTGTATGCTAAGCTGTTGTAGCCTACTATATGTTGGGTGTATGCTCTCGTAGCACGCAAATTTAGATAAGGTACATTACATATATATACATTGTGCACAGTTGGTATTGGCTGATACTACATTTATGACAATCCACTGAAAATATCGACTTTCTTCCTCCACAAGGTTACAAGACAAAAATTATATGGTGAGGATGTAACAACTAAATAATGTTTTTAAGAAAGTAATATCTGTGCCTTGTCAAGCGGAAAATTGAAATAAATCTCTTTGTATGGAACTTGCAGCGTAAAATGAAGAATTCGAAGATGATTGGTAACGATCCCTATTAAAACAACACCACTGTACTAGTGGCGCCAATCAGTCATATGAAGGCAATTTCTCAACGTCAGTGTCCAGGCCTGTTCTTCTATGGTCGTGATTACGAACTTATAGTTTACGGACATAATGTGACGCACAGAACAGCGGGTCCCACACCCATACTCGGGCAGGACGACAGCGGACAAGCGTGGGCGGCCGCGAGGACGTAATGATTTTCAGGCGCGCGGCGCAGCTGGCAAACCGCCGGGACCCTGCACGGTCAGAGGGCGCAGGCGCGAGCTCCAGCAGGTGACCCGGGCACATGTGGACGGCCTCAACACCTAGGATAGTAGGGGGAGGGGAGATGTCCCACACTACTGGCCCGAGCGAAAACATTACCACCCGCCCCCGCGCGCGACGTTCTTGTTTGTTGTGGCCGACCAGCCCTGTTTTATGCCATACAGTCGGAGGATCTCTCGTCAGAGAGGTTGAAACTCAAGCACGTACCGCACGAGAGTGAAGATATTTTTTGGTCAACCTTTCACAATATCGTTTTCGAATAAACGACCTTTTCTTCATCAAGAAGAGGGTAATGTTTATATACAGATAACAACGTGGGGAAACAATTTGTGAGTTGGTGTTTCATATTGTTCTTAGGGATAAAAATACTCTTTTGTTCATAGTTTATAGGGTATTGTAAAATAACCTATGGACAGTACAGAGATGAACAAAAAAAGTCGGCGGTGGCGTACATGTAGGTTCAACAGATACTGAGCACCACCTAATATGGTTTAAAAATACCTATCCTTGCTCTGGGGTACATTTGCCGTCCACAGGCAACTCGACCAGCACGATTTCTCGCGAGAGGCTACCGTCCTAGTCACAACGACAACCACGGTCCCAACTATGCAGATAAATATTTGAGTAGTTATGCAATTAAATATTTACGTGTATTTTTAAACCTGCCGTATAAGTGCAAAACCTAAGGGCGCGTACACACTTACGAGCCGAGCGCAACGTATTCGCGGTAAAATAAGTTTCAACGAACCTCCAGCGATCCACAGGACAGCCGAACCAACAAGGAGCTTACAACGAGCGGAAGATAGTCTACTGACATCACGGAAGGTTCGCAAGCAATGCATAAACACACGAACATGCAGTGAGCGCGTCCAGACTGGCGCTGCGAATCCCTTCGGGTTCGTCGAAAAAACAGACTTCCTTCGTATCGTCGCGAACGGTTCGCGAACCGCTCGGTTCGCAAGTGTGTAAGCGGTCTAATATGTCAACATTTGAGTGTGTTGAAACGTTTACATTAGTGTTTAGATACACGAAAGTTATCATATTAAGGATGACTACAAAACGGCCGAAAGAAAACTTTATGCAGTGATCACTTTATTGTGAACGGCCTATACTGAGAGACGATTCAATCAACAATCGTCAAATATAGTAATGAACTCGCGATAAACTCTATGTCCTTATTTTGTCTGTTTAAGTGTACTTCAGAACGCAAATTACCAAAACGACGATTTAATGTTTGGTTACTATAAGAGACATTAAAAACAAGATCTCGTGAGTTTAATGTATATTAGGAGGCAAAACTATCGCACTACGACATTCTTAAAAGCAAAAGTGTGCTCTCGTGCTATTCGTATAAACTTTTATGCTTTACAAGTTCAATTTGTAGTCTATTAATTGCATCATCCACGTATATTTGCATAACCTATATTTACTGTTACCTCTGTGTTTTTTTTCTCGTTTGCGACTGCAAATTTGATTTCTAATTGTGGGAACTATTACTAGTCTGTTCACGGCTAAGCACTTTTAACTTTACATGTGACAATTTATATTAGTGGTTAATGTCTTGCGACAGAATGAGACGAGAGAACATGTGGAGCACAAGCCATCTCTGGAGAGGAAGGATGGGTCACACACTGCTCGTTGCGCTACACGGACGTACGTCTGCTGGACCACGGCCAAGGACTGAGGAGGAGCGACGATAAGTGTGTGCTTGGCGGGCGGGCGGAAGACTGCTGCCCCTCCTCCCAACAGGGGCACTCCACGGCGACTGGAGGGCGCGCATTCCGTGGCACGACGCCAGGCGGCGAACCTCCGCACGTGTACGCCCGCGGCCGAGGTGCACAGGCACGTAGCGTCGCGTCACACCTTTACTCATCAACTTCCCCTTCCGATAACGTGGGTCTCGCGTCACAATTCTCAATACCGCACTTGACAAGAAGAATTTAATGAATTAGAGAACACTGTTACAGTAATGCAATTGTGTGGAGGGGGGGGGGTGCGTATATGTTTACGAGTGTTTTTTTGGCATACACTTTCAGGGTATTGACAAAACAGCGTAACAGATCCTACAGCAATCTAGCCTTGCCTTCGTCAGAGCCCTAGGGTTGGCAACGCCCTTAAGTGGCATCAGTACCTGCCGTCCTCGAATACTTCAATTTGAACTGTAAGTTCCATACAAAGAGGTTTACGGCACGAATATTACAGTCTCAAGTATTGTCAATTTGTTACACAGTCACATCTTTTTTTAGCTTTTGGGCAGTTAAAGTTAGGTTAGTTTAGGTTAGTTAATGAAACCTAACTTGACCTGAGCTAACGTTAGGTTAGGTTACCTAACAACTTTAAGCAACCTAATGAACCTAAACTAACCAAATTAAACGAAATTTTGTTGCGTACGAGTACTAAAGATTACCGAAACATTTTTCATTAATAAACTGTCTCTTAAATCAACAGTTCGGTCGGTACACGATGAAGAGCTATTTTGAATACTACCACGGTATAAGCAATAACAATCAAGCAATGTCAATATTATACAGTATACGAAGTTACGCTCTCTGCTTTGTTGATGCCTACAAAACATTATATGTAGGCCAAACTGAAAGCAGAAGTTTCGTTATTCCAAAATGGCGTGTACTGATCCTCTTAAACCATAATCCCAAATTTAATGACTTGTTTCTATCTAACGCCTAACTCCAGATGTTTTGCATAACTGACGCACAGAAAGCACAGAAACGAAGGTGCGTAAGGGCAACAATGATGCATGAACTTGGTGCGCTATCGCTCCTACGCGCGAGGCACTGAACTGGTGTGCAGTGCGTCGACCGTCCTGCATGAAATATGCATGATGGGTCGGGAGCTTAGAGTAAATACAGGGTAGAGGGAGCATCCTCTATACAGCTGCGTACGAAATTGTGTGTTCAACATGTGTCACGTGACTTAAGTGAAATATGCGCGGGAGATTTGAAATAACATTGAGAACCAAGATAATAATTGCAAGTAATCATAACTATGTTGGGTTATTTTGGTACCATATGAATATATGAAGTAAGGAGAGCATACTACCATATTATTACATAGTATAATTGCGTATAAATTTCAGAACGACAAATGTAAACAATGTTTGCCACGTCACTGATTTCCTTAACACAGCTGTTTTTAGTAAAAAGTAAATATTAGCTACATACTTACTATAAGGTTTTGAACCGAGATCTTGGTGTCACCACATGACTAAATATATATTCTGGAAGGTACACTATGAGTTTCAAACAACACGACTGCATTTTTACGCCGAAAAAACACAAATAAACAGCACCAAACTCTCGAGACCATGTTGGACACACATTTGTGACGTCATGTTCCCTCTACTATATATTACCTCTATGGTCGGGAGGAAAGGGCAATATTCTAGGACAGGTCATTGTGATCAAAAAAGTTCAATATGTGACGATTATCGAGATAGCCTCGTTTGAATGAAAACCTGTAAATGTATTTTATTGTTTTATTTTTGTGCTTTTGTGTTCTCGTTTCAATGACAAGGAGATTGTAATAAATTATGAGTCGCACACCTTTCTCTTTGTATTTCAATTTATGTCAAGTTGGCAATGGGTTACCATGGAAACATGGTAGTAACATGTTTTATTGATTATTTTGTCGACTGTGAACTTGAACACTATTATTTTAATGGTTGTGTGTCTTTGTTTCTACATTTGTTTTGTGATACAGACAGTTTGAACCGGACAGTTCAAGATGCCACACATCTACACACATGCAGAGTATGTAGACATGCTGATTGTTTATGGATTGCAGTTCCACTGCAGCTGTAGAAGAGTACAGCCACCGTTTTCCCATGCGAAGAATTCCTGACCGAAGAGTGTTTTCCAGGGTTTGTAATACATTTCGGGAGATTGGTTCGCTTCTCAGTGCTCACGTGAGTTCGAAAAATACATTATAAAGTAAAAATATTGTTAATATGCAATTTGTTTAGTTTATTTTAATCTCCTTGTCACTGAAACGAGAACACAGAAGCACAAAAATAAAACAATAAGATACATTTACAGGTTTTCAGTGTTTTTCATTCAAACGAGACTATCTCAATAATCGTCACATATTGACCCCATGTTCACATGAACTTTTTTGATCACAATGACCAGTACTATCACATATAGGATATTGTCCTTTACTCCCAACTCACCCCGTATAACGTAACTTAATGTTGCCCAAGTCCTAGAACGTTCAGTTTATGTCTCAACCAGAATGGGCGGCGAGTTTCTAGAATATTCTGGGTGTCGTAGCGGGCGACTATAAATACCGGTCCACTGCGAGCAAGGAGTGATTGCGGCGTTTAGCTGGTGAGTGTTCGCGACGGACTTTGCAGCGAGGGACGAGGCGGGACCAACAGATCGAGGAGAGGCTACGGAGGTGTGGTCGATGGCGACACTCGTCGAGTGGCGTGAGTAAGTGTGAGAGTGGATGAACAGGTTGAACTGTAACTGTGCATTGTAAGGCATTTATAGATATAAATGTACGTGGTCGGAGGACTGATTTAAGAGAGATACACGTTTATTAATTACACACTAGAGTAGTAAACTAGGCATCTAGTGTGATTATGTGTATATGATATCTGTAAATGTTTACTTAAAATGGTAAATCGCCAGTGTAGTGTACTTAACGTAAAGTGTTTATACAGATTGTAATACGTTTAGAAACTTAAGTTTAATTAATTAATATAAGTAACCAAGCCCTCCGTAGCAAACGAAGCTGGCTATGCCCAGGACAGCAAAGTTCTTACAATAATATCGACCATACGCTAAAAGATTTAAAATCGCACAATGAAATTACTTTGTATTTTAAAAAATATATCAAAAGTGAAAATTTTCTTCGTGTATGGCGATTAAAAATACAAAGGACTTAGTTGTGTGTTTTTAAATCATATAGGCTAGCATATGGTCAATAATATCTCATTTCAGTATAAATTATTTTGTTCGAGTTAAGTCGGTAGGTTTTTGTTATTTGTATGTTCTCGTAACCTACAAATTTTAACTCCGACGTGCCGTTATAGAAAAACTATGAAATAAAAATTTTCAGTGAGATATAAAAATTTTCAGAAGTGGAAAATGTACTTAGAAGTAACGTATACAAAACGAACACTATTGCGTACAAGTATATGATTATATTTTTTTTTTGTCACGAGGATATCCTTAAACATGCATATTATCAATTCGTGAGGCTCGTTACGAAGACTCATGTTGACATTGTAACGTATTTTATTTACGGTAGTCTGTAGCAAAGTCCATTGTGAGTTGCGGTTACAGTTTCACAGCTAAGCAGTATCCTGTTATATACTAACAGAAAGCGTTATTTGTCGTATTAGACTAACAGTAGTTCTAATGCACGCCATGCTTCGAAAGTATTTCAAAAAATCTGAAAATGTTTTCTTTTCGTAGTTCAACAGCCATGCAGATTCAAGAATCATCCATTATGACAAAGCAAAGCAAAGCCGATTTCGTAACTTTACAGGTATATATAAACAATTAGCAGAAGTAGACCGCGTAAAAATACGTATTCACATTGATTATACAAAGACACAGAAAACGAAAAATTACAGATTTTACTCTACGCATTTTAGCCGCACAACGCTTTACCCCGCCTCTAGACCGTGACCAGCGTCTTCTATAACACAACGCTAGATTGCTATAAATTAGCATGTTTGCTGTCTCCGTTGAGTTATTCAGAAATCTTCATGTACACTTGCTGATGGCTTAGATATAGTTCTCAATCCGCGAAAAGTGCTGGTCTCTGTCAATATTTAGTAACGCTGGTGATCGTAAGAGCGAGCCGAAAAACTCCGGTGAAAATAGCGCGGAAAAATTAATCTTTACTTGATGACTTTCGTGCATATAGATAATCAGTTATCCACACCACCACAGTACTCAACACAAAACTGAAGTGTAAATAAATGCCCGGGGATATTCTTCGTTTCATAACACCTATCCAAACCCTACGCGGACAGAATGTCATGCCTGTCTACATACACCTTAACAGGAGACACAATTGCACTGCTATAGCAGTGATGTGATATTTATTCTAGGCCACTGCCGACGATGACAAAGCTGGGGTGCATGGCTTCGCGCCCAGCAGGTCACTGGTTCTCGACTTCTACCTTTTATAAGCCTCGTTCTAAACATGCTCACGTATATGCGCTTCACTGTGTTCTCATTCGCCACCAGCGCTGCTTTCTCTCCTAACTGTACCAATTCCGTTGGGCTCATTCGGCAATTTAACAAAACCACGCGAATGTTATGGTTTAGTGTGTATGTTAAAATAACAAAGCCAACAGTGGCGCATACAGTTATTTGGGGTAACTTTGTACCAGGTATTTTTTTTTATATAATCGATTTGTGGCCTTCAAACACTATGCAAACTTCAATATTAACACATTTATTCATCTAGAACACAACCGTACTCTTAAAATCTTACACATAATTTGAAATTTAAATAAGTTTGTGGTACAAAGTTGCTCTGGCCGGTACAAAGTTACCCCAAATGACTGTATCATACATGCGTTGACATTGGCACATCATGAATTATGCCAACCGAACTTACAAATATATCCTCTCTCTAAGAAGGTTCATGTGCGTCACGGAATTATCGAATGTACGTGGCATGGATGATCCCGGTAGGCTACCTGCCATTGAACCACTCGTCATACGCGTTCCTCAAGAAAGTCCACTAACAATATCTTCTACTATCCCTAAAAAACAGTACAGCTATAAAAATATCGTATCTTACTGCATCTAAAATTAATTTCATAAAATGATCGTAATAGCTGTTGCCAAGAATTCATCGATCCCAGATGGAGGAGATAATACCCCATTATTCTAAGTGTCAAAGAGAATCGCTGTTGACAACGTCTTCTCGTGTGCATGCAAGGAATTTTGATCCATAAAAAGTGTAAATCAAACCCGTTGTCTACTTTATCTAATACGCACCTGCGATGTTGTTCTGGACAAAGCTTATGCAAGGCTAAAAGTTGCCATTACAAAAGATTCCGGTCACGCACGAAAGTACACTTACAGATAACGAAAATAATTTCCCTCGTGCATTTTCGACATAGCAGTTACGGCTAATGGGAACTGTTTACATCTTGTCACGCAAATTTTTAAATCGCCATTTTTATTAGACGTGGCACTGAAGTAAACTCCAATACACGCCTCTGTCGTAGCTTCGCATTGCTCTAATTTCTTTTTTATCTTTTGGAGGGCGAATTTCATGGTTTCGTAAAAAACTTGCGTATTTTATTTAAAAACGTTTGAACGAAGTTAGACACACATGTTTGCAACCGCCTTAATATTCATTATCTGAAACAGCTGCATCAAATAAATACATTAATTATTAAAGTAGAAGAAAATGCATGAAATACATACAGAGGTTGTAAATTTCTCAAAACTAATGACGTAATCTACAAGGGACACGCAGATCCTATGGACAATGAAGGTTTATTAGGGCGTGAGATCACACATTTAAATTCAAGTATGTGTAGACCTACTTAGTTAACTACTTCTCTCTTAGTCGTACGCAGTGTCAAGATTTTTTCTGAATGTAAACTAGGTCGTCTTCGCGGCCCTACTCTGTGCTCAAAAGTTAATGTCGAATGTCATAATAAATAATATTTTTAAATAATTTTATACAAGATTGTTCTCAAAGGTTCTTACTTCAACGTTAATCCCCTATAACGAACGAAGATCTTAAGTAAGGCTACGATTAAACAGGAGGGTTTCTCACCTGAAGGAAACTGTAACCGCAGGTACTATATGAAGACCACGTTAAGTGTAAATCGAACACAGACCCTTCCCCTACTACCATGTGAAGCTATCAACGCCGACAAAACACGCACGACTATAGCCACTCCCTGGAAATGGTTTATGGCCGTAAAATTAAATCAGATCGCGCCTCGGCGGGGGAGAAAGAACATTTATCACGACCGCAATCCTTCCAGACTTCCTACAAGAGTTTGCCTCATGTCTGCCAATAAGAACTGCGGCCTCGGTTTCAACCCTCGTCGGGCACATGTCAATTTTCACCACCCACTCGTCTCTCTGCACGGATCATATTTATAGTCATCGTATAGGCATTACTCTGCTCTTCTAGGAACAGGAAAACGAATAAAAAAAAACATCATTACGGTGCTTGAACGTAACTTCACAGTTACCCTAAATCCGTAACATAATATCTTAGCATTTGAAGTACACGGATGATAGACCACTCACGGTAAAAAGAGCCCTTTTTTTAACACTCTCAATGCGCATTAATTACTAATATATTTTAATGCGGACTGAGACGTTTGCTTTTGAAAACTACATGCCAATATTTAGGCTATAAAGAGAAGTAGCGGAAAGACGCTAAGCTAAATGACCTTCACGTCTCATCAAAAGCGAATTCATTACAGACAGTGACACCCAAACTTAACACAAGGACAGGAAATAGAAGAGGAATTCAGAAAAGACCTTAGGTCAGGTACCGTCCCAGCACTCGCCTGGAGCAATTTCGGGACACCATGTAAAACAGAAATAAGAATGGCCAGAAACTGGAAACGAACCTGGGCCCTCCCCAATGCGAGTCCAGCTAATTACCGTTGCGCCACCTCACTCGGTGTCTGGCAGCGAAATACAGAGCGTTCAGCAACAGAGAAGTGCCCGTGCTAGGAGTCAATCTCAACCCCCAAGTCAGTTTTGAAAATATTATGCTTGTCAAACTTCGACGGTTTCCACATAGCTACAAAAGTAAATTTTAACAAGTAGATGACATACTGACACACTAAACTTAAATCAGTGAAAAATGAACCACTTGAAATTCCTGTCATTTAGGTGAAATATTGCCAACAATAAGCGAAACCGAGCTGATTATTTCAGCGTTTAAATGCTACCGATTTAAAAGTAATTTCCAATTATTTTCAGTGAATTTTGCCTGCCTGTTAACTGTTTTTTTCCTACACGTTCATTTGTCATAAACCAATTATTAACTGGAATTACGATGATCAATATTTAATTAATTATTATCACTGATTTGGATTTTAGAGTGCGTGTTGAAACCAGTTTAACTGAGGTGCCAAAGGATATAAAAAAATTTCCAGATTAACAAGAAGATATATGTCAAGCGTGTGCAACAATGCTCAGCTAATGAGGTGCGTTTTCTGAAACAGTTCCGAGGGTCACAGCATCATTAAACACAGATAAACAAACGCGTTCATAGCAAATAAACCTGCGATGCTGAGGGCCAAGCGACTAAAATGACAAAAGGACGGCGAGCACGCGAGATGCAGGGGAAAGGGCGGCGAGTGTTCATTTTCGCCGCATCCCGGGGCGCGAATTAATCATCGGCGCCAATTTCCGGCAGCGATCCACGGCGGAACACCGCGACTAGCTGGACAATGCGGACGGAAGCCGCGTGTCGTTTCACCCGCACTGGGAATTACAACCCCTGTACCACCCACCCTCTCCCACTGTAACAAACAACGTAACTGCGGACTAGTCCTGCCCATCGCCATCAGCCGCACCTGATAATTCCCACCTCTACCAACTGGCTGCAACACCAGGTCCACTTCTACTATGCAGTATATTACCAGGACGAGAAAACTATTGCGAGAGCCGCTAACTATCATTTGAGACACTAAACCCAACATTATATTTTCGTAAAACAATGTGACGATCAGCTGAATGAGCGAATGGAAGTTAAACAATGTCGACCGCATATAAAGTTCTGAATGGTGAAGTACGATGTATAAAAACAGCCTACTACCAGTATGGACTATCATAAGTTCTTCCGTTCGTCGTATAGACAAACAGGTATGGTACTTTTAATTGAGTACTGCTATGGCGTTACCTGATTCACGATTACCCGAGGGCCGTGTTCCCAATAGTATTACAAATTTATTAGTGCTTGTTTACCTGGAACTTTGTCGGAAACATTTTTTCATTAAGTTCGTTGTGCACTACAGACTAAATACTGGTTTACTTTAACAGGCACTACGCATATACCAAATGAACCGGTTATTTCAGAAACCTCTTTTTCAGTGACTAACGGCGTACCTCATGTCAAAAACTAGACATAAAACCGTAGTTAAATATACTTCACTTGTGCAAGTACGTATAAGAAGAAATTTTTGTAGTAAAACACTTGATCGATAAAACGTCATGGAGTTTCCGAAATAACCCCTTCAAATAAGTTTGCTTGTCGTTAAACTTGCTACTAGATAAATGTTGTACGATGGCAAGTTTGTTTGTGTTTCATTCTTGTGCTTATCAGATGCTGAATAACGTTGCCGGTCGCCTGTTTAACAGAGTATTATTCTGACAAGCACTTAATGCTGCATTCCACAAATTATAATAGTGTATTATACTTATACAGTATCCTGCTTCAGCCGATGTTATCCACAATAAATTTAAATTCACGATATAAATACTGCATGCAATAAAAATGTGTCAATCCATTATTATTTCCGTGATAGGCTATGTACAACTAGCCATGCCTTTGTTTATCCAAATACGTAATTTAATTAATCCGTATAAAATTGTGATACTCTCTAAGCAAGAACTTTGCATAAAGTTCCGCGTGATATGCTTACCGCCCTTCGTTTTCAAGGGATATTCTACAGCCCCCCCCTTTTTTTTTAATACTACGAGTGTCTTATTAATCTTCCCAATTTCCAATCATGATTCAAGGGTCAGAATTTAGTACAAACGTTTCTAAACACGTTGTACATTTATGTGGCTGTTATAACAACGAACTTCCGACAAAAATTAGCCAAATTCAGTCGCCAAACATTTGGCCGACAGATCATGTTGAAAGTAACTCGTACACATATAATTTATCTTCCTAACATGCTGTGAACCAAGTTTTGTAGTTTTACAGTGAATTAGAAATTATTACTTTAAGAACAACTTAATCTCGACATCAAAGAAATGCTACATTGTTTTGACACCAACACATTTATATACAACTTAATTGTTTCGTAGCAATGCATCCTACTTTTTTATTTAGATTTTGGCACACAAAGTATCGCACGTTTTGTGATGAAAAGAAGTCAAAATCAATCAATTGTTTTTTGCTGGCAAGTTGTGCATTATTTTGCAAAAGGCCTACATAATTGTGTATTACATGACTGCACACAGATACAATTTTTTGAAAACATTCAGTTTAAAAAAAATTTGAGTATTTTGCAATAACGTAAAAAACCAACCAAGCATTACACCTTGAGTGTTTACATAAATTTGACATATACCTGTTAGTTACCAGCAAAGATTATACTTTAAATAAAGCTTGCTTTCTGAAGTAATGTATCAACAGCGGGTGTTCCCAGAGTGACGTGTGTTCACTGGCGGCATAAACCGGAAACTGTGCAAGCGGAAGGAAATGTTATCGCCCCGCGCCGGCCGGCGGCGGCAAGGGCGCTACAAATGTGTCACTTTGTAGGCTACTGGCGGAGGAGTTGGATAGCGTTGAAACGTAACACAAATATTTTAGAATTCACTATCCCTCCCCCATACAACCTTGTATTCCTCGTCGCAATCCCCGCACTTAACATTATTCCTTCGTGACTGAAGTACGCTAACTTAAGTTTCAACCCCAATTTTTTTCTTCTATGATCTCTGTCGTGCAAGTGAAAATACTCTAGGTAATATTAATATTATACCCGATTACATCGAATGCTTAATATTTTTAACATTGTTTGAATGTTGGTAATTCAGAAGCTAGTAATTGAGAACTGCTTAGTTTTATTACATATTTAGAAAGTTACGTTCAATAATAATAACTAAATACTTAACTATTAAATATTTATCACTACGCCAAATTATTCCCTAATGTATTAGAATGTAAATAGCAACACTGCTTTACTTCCGCAGGGTAAAGGGGAGGGACAAAAAGACACGACCTGACCCTTGTCGTATTATTCTTATACTGCCACAATATTAACAAACGTAATCTTTGAACGATCCTTGAAATGGGTTAGCAACATAGATTGAACACAAGTTATCAGGAACCGAGTTAAATTTAGACAGGTAAGTCAGTCGTCGACAGCGAGGTCATTAGAGACGGCGATACACAACTTTAAACAATGATAGGAACTGGGAGCGGAAGCGGCCATGGTCTAAAAGGATGGAAGAACTAAATCAGGATGGCCGGAGCCAGGGAATGTAGACAGTAGGGAATATACCATTGCACTGCTATTGTATGGACATGATATCCAAGGTAAAATGAGTATTTTTAAAAAATATCTCAGCAGGAATAAAAAGAAAATATATTTTGTGGCCTCGCACAACATTTTGACAATGGTTGAGTTATACAATGTTCTCATTAGTTAAAACATCATTGTCTGAACCAACAAGTCACCCAGTGTTCACCGTAATGTTGAAAAACTATACTGGAATAGTTAACGTCAAGTGTAGGGCACGTGGGGGGGTCGTTGCTTGTTACCTTGTTAAGGGCCATGATTGGCACTCGCCTCCCACTAATGCGATCCGGGCTCGATTCCCTGCTGGGTCAGTCCCCGGGTTTTCGCATGTGGGAATCATATCGGACGACGCCGCTGGTCGGCGGGTTTTCCCGAGAATCTCCCGTTTCCCCCACCCCTTCATTTCAGCGCTGTTTCATACATCATGTCACCCCTAACCAGTGCTGAAGAGGTCACGTGCAGACCAAAATATTTCACTTTACTTGTTACCTTAATCTAAGGACTACACCCGATTGCATTCGTATATAGCAACTCTGCCAACCAAGGTTTCCATGAATCTACAGTATGTACGGCAGCCCAACGAATCAGGGAGGCAATGTCGTAAAGAGCTCAAAGAGCCAACGACCCTTCTCGGCAGGATTGCAACAGCGAAGGCCCCGGCTTTCTATTGAATGTGGCTACGTCACACTTCTCGGTTAGACACGCTTCGACAAGAGCGTTCTGCGCCGCCAGGATCATCCTCTTGCACTCGAGTAGCTGGTGATGCACAACTACTATAGCATTTGAATCTCCGTACTTACTGAACTAGGTATTTTCTTGACGTTCCCATGTGAACCCTTATTTCTAGTTCTCCCGAGATCTGCCACCGCAGCACTACTCATGGCGATGGCGCACTTCTTTTTAAGGCTAAGCGGTGTGATGCATGCCCTGTGTGGAACATCGGCCCTCGCTGTACGTCAGTGTTGCACCCGGTGAGTGGCATCATCGAGCCGTGAATCATAACCCGGGTTACGAGAAGTGACTCGTCACGGAAGAAGGCAGGGTGAAGATATACGACCGAGGACGTATTCTACCCACGCGTGCCAACACTACACTCGACATTTTTTAAAGGTATGCTTTACGCAGATTGCGCAATATACAGACTGTCCCGGGAGGAAACGACAATATTCTGGGAGATGATATAGTCATCGTGACCAAAGTAAGTCCATATGAACATAGGGTCAATAAGGGACGGTTGTCGACAGACCTATTTTGATGTAAATACTGATAAGCTCTAAAAATTACTGTTTATTGTTTTATTTGCATTTATGTTCCTAGTTTCAGTCACAATGGAGTTGTAACGCGTAATGAATAACACGCCATTTTTTCATAGCTGTAATAACAGTATTACAATACATAACCAATTTGTTTCCGGTCATATCAAACACAACGTTCTAGTTCACAGTCCACATTAATCGGTTAATAGCGCATGTAAACACGTTTCCATGTCAATGCATTGCTCCCTTGATTGTGACGTGACCTGTCACTGCATTTCAATACTTCGCTGGTCAAGTTACATTTTTTGTATGTTTAACAATATCACACAATGTTAAGAAAAATTATTGATGTTAATATCACAGTACACAAGTGCACCCAAAATTATTTACTGGACTTAAAAAAATGTATGGTCGTCACACCTATATTTTATATTCGTATCAGAGATGAACATGAACGTCACTGGTGGCATATACACACGTTCGACGGATTCTGAACCACGTCTACGTAATATTTAAACGTAATTACCTATCATTGTTACCGTCAAAGCTTTGTGTTAGCAGTGACCTTAAGTACAGCCTCAACAATGACAAGTGTTCAATTTACCCACAGGTAAGAACTAGCGCTGCTGCAAGACCACGACTTCATGCTCTCTTGTTTCTACTGAATCTGCGATGACATATTTTTTTAAAGCTTAAACGAGTGCAGATATCAAAAATCAGTTTGGCAGTTTGGTTTAAAATGTGTTTTATTTTTTTCGTGATAGCTATTTTTTTTCAAAAGAAGAAATTATACGGTTTCTACAGGAAGTCAACCAGAACTTCGTTAATTACATAATAAAACCATAGTATTTACTGCCTTGAAAAAATTAGGCAAAACGGAGAAGACGATTTTAAACAAAACTACCAAAAATAATTTTGATATTTGCTCTCGTTTAGACGTGAAAAAATTAATATCGCTAAAAATGTAGAAAGAAGAGAGCGTGGCCTCAAAGGTAGACATACTCCTCTACATACTACCCACTGGTAGCACAGGTTCTCTCGCACAGCACGGGACTGCAACCAAACACTCGCCTGCAGCAAGGAACGCGAGACACCAGCGTGCAGGTGACGCTGACTGGCAACATGACTCGTTACAACTGTACACTCGTAGTCGAGCACCCTGTAGGATCAGTGACCTACAGCACCGTTACTTAGCTTAGCAGCAGCACTACCAGTAGTCGGCCGTGCGATGAGGGTAGCAGATTCTACATTAGCGAACCCGCGAGCCTTACGACCCGAGATGTAAACACCCAACTATTTTACATTACGAATATAAACAAAATTGCTTAACTGATTGCGGCCTAATTATACGTCAACTGTTCAATTGTCATGCACGTAGTGTACTATAGCACAAAGTAACAAACAGAAATTCTTATATAAAAAATCATATAGTTCACAATTTTCTTCTCAGTATTAAAAAAATACAACACGAGTATGTGTAGTGACTCGTTACATTGCACGAAGCATCTTCTGCGACTTTAGTAAAGATAATTATATCCACTGCGATAGTTCATACGTACGAACATGATCATCCAAATAATTATTTTGTGCTGGACTTCCTTTAAAATTTCACAATTAACTTTATATCATTCTAAATTGCTATGAAAGAACATTAAGTAGATTATACAATAGGCGCATACCTATGACCAAGTTGAGTGGTAAATTTCTAAGATTGAAGGAACACGTTTTACGTATATGACAAGTTACTCTCTTCGTTGGAAGTATACAAATACCTTTTTAACAACTGTAAATGATTATTCAAAACATCATATGCGCGGTCTAATAACACCAACACAAACATTCAAAGCTTCCGTCATACGCCACGACGATTAACTTACACTTGAACCCGCACATTTATGGTAATTTTCTCACTACCCGAAACATGTGTAAGCAGAATATTCTCCCACATTTCATGGAAAAGTTATATTAAACAATTAATCTATAAAGGTAAACAGTTATTATGTACTTTGTGTACTGTAACGAGGTATCTCGTTTCTATAATCAGGTAGGCATACTTACAATTTTACATTTTCCCTTTAATATCTGGAACTGATAATAAAAATATGTTTGTACGGATTGTTAGTTAACAAATGATCACCAGGTATGCACATAATAATACATAAACACATATATATGGAAACTAGTACATATATTTTACGGGTTTCGTGAGGAATTTAAAAATCACACTCCGCCACACAGATACTTCCGAGTCAAAAAAAAAAAAAAAAAAAAGAATAACATACACAAGTCAATCAAAATTTTAATTTAACTGCCTGGAAAGTTAAAACGTCTTTGTATTAAAATGTTCGGCCATTTCTTCGTGTTTGAACACAAGAGGCAGCAGGAACATCAAGGGAAATTACCTCAACTACGTCAAGAATTGAAGCGTTGGTTAGTTACTACTGTACGACAGCTCCTAACATGTGAAAAACAATGTGGAACCATTCGCGAGGCTGTGGAAAATATCTAATGACTTGCGGAATTGTCGCTTTAATTACGGAAATGACTATAGCTATTACTCCGAGCTACACACATCAAACATTATTTATTACCAACTGATGTTGCAAGCAAGCGTAAATAAAGTAGACCTAACAATGTCGCTGCACAAAGACAAGCGAGTGTGCGCGGTCGATCCTGAGAAAAAAATAGGCATTCACTCCAATCAAATGCATTAAAATTATGTAACATTTTACTAACGTGTGAAATACATTACGATGAAGTGAATATCTGGTACTCTGGGTTAGGATGTACACAGTTTATTTGTAATTCCTCCTGACTGGACCCGTGCCAGCGAGTGAACCCAAGATGGCGGCCACGAGTTGAAGAGCCGAGGTGAGTGTATGATAGCCATGTGTAACTGTCAGGGTAGTGGCAGTAACCGCTGGGAACAATAGCACGCAGGCAACCAGTCCAGTAAGCCCCCGGGTCGATAACGTAACGGCTCACGCTACCCCCTTCCCCAACAAACATAACCTTCTCCGAGCGGGGATACGACCCACACGAGAGTTACGCAATCCTCACGCGAGGAAGCGCTGCAGATACTGTCGTCCGTGCCACGAGTACCATCATTCTGACATCGCTAACGGGATTTTTATAGGATAAAAAAAAAGACGCACTTCTCAAAAGGAGGACATTTCACCGAAAAATATGACAATATTATGCATTTGATTTTAATATTTAATAATGTTTTAGTGTTATTGAGTATTACTATATTATATTATTATATTATATTATTATTCAAAAGTTAAATAAACAAAACTTGAAAAACCATCATTTTATCAGTTTGAAAATAAATATGGAAATTAAAAGATGCGACATATATTTTAATAGATAAATTTACTGCACGAAAAAAATACATGTACCGGAAACATTTCTCGGGACGCTGAAATATACTTAAAAAGGACGGCCAATCATACCTTTTGCCCGGTGTCTAGTAACCTTATTAATATCTGCATTAATATACTATGGAGATGTTTGCTAACGCAGAATGATTCCGAGGAGAATTAATTGTATTATGCAGGAAGTTGTTTTGCTTATCTGCTCCGGCTGGCAACATTGTACTGCACACCGATGTCGGAGAGTTCGTTGTACAACGGTGATGACAAAACGTCAGCCTATACGGTTCATTGCGCAAGTTCACTAAAAGATCTTGCCTTATAGGGCTGTCTTGTTTTATAGTGTAACATACAGAAGTGTTCCCATATTACGTGTAATCGAAACAAAGTGTTTAAACTAATAGCACGTTGCATACTATAACTGTGAAAATTAAGATCTGGGAAGGCTTGGACAATGTAACAGTCAATATAGACAATTCTTCTCTATTCACTATAACGGCATTTTATTTATTACGAAATTGCTTCAAATGGAATCAAGACTCTAGAGTCTAGATTACGTAAGTTTTTTTTCGAAAGCAGGATACTTCTAGTCGTACGTATGGACGTGTAGCATGCGGCCGTTTCATGAACTATAAAAAGGCCGATCAATAAAGAATCTGGTTTTATACTAGGGAGAAACACGTCAATGTCATGACATGCTCTTCGATCGTACGTCTACAGTTATTTGTGTGTCCGCTGCATCTAGTTCTACCTATAAGGTGCCTCTCCTTGACTTGTGCTTGAAATGTGTTGCAGAAACAGCTACTATTTAACTACTTATAGAAGCTCAGCACCAAATAACTAATAATGTTATAATTGTACCAAACACTGTTTAATTTTGGAACATTGCATTAAAGCCATGGTCTTTTTATTTCAAACAATTGTAAAATACTCAAATATTATTTTAACTAAATGCTTTGAAAAATTTGAGGCTGTACAGTCATGCGCGTTTGTTTTTTTTTTTTTAATAATGTACTGTTTTGCTAGCAAAAAATATTTTGCTTTATGTTGGCTTATTTTGACAGCAAAATATGTGATATTTCAGGGGCAAAAATCTAAAAATCCGTTTGGTGTACTGCAACAGAAAAATTCAGATATAAACTATGACATATGAGTGTTAAAACTGTAAGAATAAATTGTATAAAATGTATGTGTTAATTTGCGTTAATTTTTTTTTTTTGAAATCAAGCAAAACTGAAGAGCGAGGCCTTCATAGTAATTCTCCGAAAACAAAATATTTTTCGGCTCCATAGTTTTACTATAAGCACATTGAACCAGAGTGGCCTAACCCACTTTTTTGAGACATTGAGTTAATGGCAGAAATAGACCAAGAATAATTTATATTTTGTTGTGCCAAAATTTTCTAAGCATGATCTTGTTACCCAGACATCACTAGTGGGGCTAACTGTTCTGGCACTTTTGAATTCCAAGAAAAAATAAATGCCAGAATGGTATAACGTAATATTGGGTTAGGCCACTCTGGTTCTCATTGCCTTATTTCAGACAGTTAAAAACTACGTTTCTGAAGTAAAAGTTTCTTAAGCGCTCCTGTGTGTAGTTGCATTAAGTTTCAAATGTTATGCGGCCATTCTATAGATTCAGGCGACGTGCGTGACAAGTAAATTCAAATCAAATTTGCAACACATACGTATGAAACTGGGATACTTTCTTTTTAAAATATAATCTTACCTGACAAACGCTGCAATACAATTTTACAACTGTGCTTTTGACAACCGGTAGCCCACACACCAGTGGCACGTCACAGGGGTCTACATGACGATTACAAATTCGCATTTTTTCTGGCAGTGATATTTATCTACCTCAAAAGTCCAGAGAAGACGTGTTCTACAGAGCGTCGTTATCGTCGACCTTGAAAAAAAAAAACATTGTTTCACTTGAAAAATAACTTCCCACGATAATTCACGGTGTTATCAGAACGCTTCACAGGACAAAGACTTACGTTCTGATTGGAATACAAACACATATTCCGCAACATTTAATAGAACTTTGATAACTGCTGTTAACTCGACGACCTCTCATCGAAGCGATGTGTCTCGACCAACTCTTTCTCGTCAGGGATCTCGCTTGTAGGTACATACAGAATGTTGCCGAGTGAGATGGCGCAGTGATATGCCGGAGTCTCATTTGAAAGGATGTGGGTTCGATTACTCGTTCATTAATCCCGATTTATGGTTTTGCGAAACTACTCTGTGAGATTTCTGGAAAATGCCAATTTCATCCTCACTTTCTGTCTGAGCCACTGGTTCTGTCTCTAAATGATCTCACTGTCGACGAGGCATAAGCCCTACCTAAACACCTTACTACCTCTACATACCATATGTTCAACGGCAAGATTTATTTTCCTTACTACATTCCCTAGTGCTATATCCTAGGTCTCGTTTCATGCCACAGTTCAACGATGACGGACCCCTATTTAGAAGCCCGCTACCGGGTTGAGCGACTTCCTCGTCCTAGACATTGAATATGCAGGACCTATAGGTCCCTTAACATTACCCATCTTTAATTGCAGGACGTGCACACATATTAAGTGAGTTCGATTGCAAATCTCGTGGCAAAGTAATAACTATTTCCTGTTTCAGGAAGTTCAGTCACAGTCTTGCTTTTGTGGTAGTTCAATGTCAAAAACCCAACTATCATATACGACGCTCTGGTTACACACACTGCGTTCAATATGGCCCATGTTCAGTTTGCACAATGCTGTAACATGGCTTGATGACTAAACTCTAATTTCCATACAAACCCGGAAATGATTGTGCTTATTTTTCACGTGTTTCGATTTGTATTGTACATATTTTCTACTCCGTTGATTGTTGAAACAAATTATACGTAAAAGGAAAGTATTACGCAAGCTACGGCCGCGCAACAGATAACAGAAATGAGCTCTTTAAGTTTTGACGTATATATGAATGACTCAACTCTCAAAAGTGACGTTAGGTTTTACATTTCACTTCACAGTATTTTTTCCTCTGCCAACTTACGACTCACATAAAACGGCAAAACGAAACACAGGTGCTTTGTATAGTGCTAGTAGCTTGTTTACGTCATGGTGCAACTACTTCGCAAACGCACTCCAATCCCCTACCCCCTTCTCATTTACCGACCCTGAGAAACTCATGCAAGCTAAAAGTGTCTCTTGGGACGATATAACCCCTCCACTCCTGAGGGCTCCCCATTTACCTCTCCAACCCATCCTATCCCATTATACCACATGGTATGCCACACACGGAGTGGGGTCGCTCAGGAACCTAAGTGCCGCCGTAAAAAAAGCGTATTTTGTGGTTTTCTTCCGCCAGCAACTTGTTAGCTTGTAACGGTTTTAACGCCATTTTGAGCATGCACCGGCTTCTCTCTAACCGCCCCACTTCTGGGGGAAATTCAAACCGAAACCCACGTCATTTCAGAAAAGAAATAAGCAGATGGGTTTCAAAACTTCAAGTCGTGAACACGTTACAAGAAATGTGCAAATCAGTTTAGTCACAATAACACGTAAAATCTACCTAGTCGTGGTAACGAATTTTTTGTACAGTTTAATGACGTAGGTTACGTGTGAGCGATGAACTTTTAACATCCCTCAAGGCCAGACGGTTTCGAAATCTCGGCCTCTTGACTGACGGATTGACCTCCAAGCCTATGCTATCATATCCCCGAGTAGGTACTGTATTACTTAAGAAAACTAAATATTTATAAAGACTATGTCACATGCTAGTGACACTATGTACTTTAAAAACAAATTCTCATGACGTATCAAATGATGGAAAGAATCTCCGAGTTTCAAAACAAAATTAATATGAACCTACTAACTGCCCCGACAAACGTTGTTTTGTCACATAAATAACTTATTGTTAAGTGTGTAAGGATGTGGTATATTAGTGGAAGAGGTCTAATAATAAAGAAATTAATAAATAATAATACAGCAGCGACACCTGGTGGGGATAGACTGGTATCAGCTCGTGGGGATAACTGATCAATTATCACTTACATAGTTATCGACCGAGTTCTAAAATTATTCAATGAAAAATATTTACTAAACAACAGCACTTAGGAGTATAAAAATATATGAAAACCTATTCGCAGACCTACCAAATGCATATACAAAGCCGTTTCGGAGGAGTATGGAAACAAACACTGTGACACGAGAATTGTATGTATTAGATGTAAAGGTAGGTTAGGTTTGTTCAGTCACGTAATCAAGTTTTGTCGATCAGCAGGTTACGTCTAAACGCATGCAGGTAATTGACGGTTTAAGGCAGCGAGAATTCAAACTAAGCGCGCGCGCACACACGCACACGCACACGCGCACGCACACGCGCACACACACACACACACACGCACACGCACACACACACACACACGCACACACACACACACACATATATATATATATATATATATATATAATACGTTTGTCAAATATTTCACTGAATGCAATAACAGCAGCATACTTTAATACGTTGTTTGGTTGCCATAGCAAAACATTCGTTTAGTGCTGGTTTTTTTTTGTTTGACATTTTGAGCACAGTATATTCAGTCGCAATTTATTGTGGGTTTTAGTATGTCTATTGTTTACTTTTTCGGGCTGCTGGCGTGGTTCATCTGTTGACAGCAGCTTACCATACTCCAGAGTAGGTTTTACGGTTACCTACATTATCATACACTTTTCTATGACGTTTCTAGTTTCGTTAAAAACTACTATTACAAAAAAAATTAACTTTCACTACAAGTTTATATATACACACACTACTTTTAACAACCGATTGTTTCAACAAAAATATAGGCGGATAATTTACGACTTAACACTGTTGCGATAAAACATCTTTGGTGCAGTATGTATCGTTATCAATACATTAACTTCCTGAAACACAAACAACGCCGACATTTACAGTCCACGGGCTTTTATGCTCCTATAGTTCCGTTAAATTTATGTAAAACTTATAAGTTCGCAATGAAAACTAATTTTAGTTCATTCGGTTTACCGATATCAACAAGGTTTCTCCATACACCAACGTTCAATGAAAAGCCAAAATAATATTAAATTGTTATTAAATAAAAAAAATTACTTATGCTGCTCGGTTTTTTAATACTAAATCTCCACTCCAGAGAATAAATGTCCATTAAAATAGCAAATTATATCACTTTATTGAGCGAAGCATTATAGACTTACGTACGCTATCACAGCGAATGACTTGTCCATATTGTTAAACTCCCATTGCACTAATATTTCTAACACAAAAGTGATAACTTAATGTCTTTATAACTTTACAGGTTCCTGTATACAACACATGATGCTTCGTACCTTATGATTTTGCTTTAGGCTGTTCTATGAATACATTACACTTTCAGCCATTTGAGAAATCTATGCAATATAAACAATAAAATAATGGTGTTTTGACTCATGAACTTAATGAGGGCATAGTACATCAACTAACGATGAAATAGCTTAATATAAGGAATTGGGCAGTCAGCAAAGAAACAAAAAGCAGCCTTAGAATTTTTGAAAATCTTTTCAAACATTTTGCCAGTGACGTTCTTCTTTAGCGCCGGGTTCTAAGTTACGAAATTGCAGCGACATAAATAATAAGAATAGCATCTTACCGACAACATATTCGATCACAAAATTGGCAAAAACTATTTTTCTAATATCTCCCTCTCTTTTTTATATTGGCTTTAGATTACCGCAAACTTCAATACATGTTTTTAGCATTAGCATAATTACATCACCAAAATAATGGCAGGTACGTAATACGACCTGTGTTCCAGCAATGTTATATTCGTGACTTATTATGATTAACTAAATCATATTAGAGAAATAAATATCAGACGACCATAGGTAAGTTTTAGCTAAGTTTCCTATTCACATAGGCAATACTACTTTTATCTCAAACAAATATGCACCAGAAAAAACGTTATCTGCGAAAAAGACCGCAATTTAAAAACAGTAAACGAGGGTTACTTTGAGACATAATAGAGTACATTTTCCGCATGTAGGTCTTATGGTAGCCCTAAATAAATTTACTTGCGATAAAGCTGGGTTCACAACTACCACTTAGCGTATGCCCATACGTACGTGTGAAAGTAGAAACGAAGTGTGCATGCTAGCATTCACATCCTCGCGCTGAGTTGATCAAGTTTCTACTTCGTACGTACGTATGCTAAGTGGTGATTGTGAATGCAGCATGTGCAAACGTAAGAGTCTTGTGGTCATAAATTATTTAAATGGCTTCGAAATATAAAAATAAATTACGATCATCTATTACCCACATTTCGTTACGACGTAAACAATTTCCGAGCATATCTAGATTAAATGATGTTGTCGATTCAATTTCTAATGCTAAAAGTACGTGCGTGTACTCGTACGTACGTTAAGTGTGGTTGTGAATCCAGCTTAAATCCCGAATAGTAAATAACACAAATTTTAATTAATATATACTCACATTTGACAGTCATGGAAAATAAAAATTGTATAACAGAGTCTCAAACTCACCCCACATGTCCAAAGTCACCCTTGCTTACGATATAAATGAAAAAACGCAACCCCAGAGTATTTATAAAAAGTAGGCCCGGTTTCATCAACCTCTGTTAAGGGTTTAGGATTAACAGACGATTTAACATGCAAAATCTTCTATTAATTCTTTTTAACAAATGTTAAGTGCTTAACAAAGGTTGGTGAAACCGGGCCGTAGGGGATTGTATTCACTCACTATATGTAAACCCAGAAAACTGGCACCGTTTTCAGTAGATGCATTGTCTGTGCTTCAAGCTAATCCCGCTTATCACAAGAGCCGTGCTGAAAACCAAATCATATGCACGTACTGAAAAGGATAATTTTACTTCAACATGTTTTTCACTACACAGTTTAGACTCCAAGCTCCGAGTTGTCCTACTCTACATATTCAATGCAGAACAGAAAAAAAATAAAAAATAAAAAAAACAGGTTATAAAACTGGATACGTTACTTGGCCCGACTACCCACGTTTTCATCAGTTCGCACTACATATTCGATGATTCATAACTTGTCGCAAGAGTTATTACGCAAATCTCGCAATAACTTATACGTTATATCCGCTCTGAGGATAATGCTCGAGGAATAATACCATGAAAGGCAGACCTTGCACAATCGGCACGGCACAATATCCGAGACGCATTTCTCAGAAATAAAAGCCAGAATACGCAAATTAATTTGTACAAAGATCACTAACATGCATGCGCGTTGTCTTATTAAAACAACCTATCCTTTACAGGCAGGACTATCGTGACATGTCGCAGCACGCAGAAAGCAAATATATCAACAGAAGCGAAAATACAGGTTTTTTTGTTAACTTTAATTTCAACACTAATGAGATACTTCTGTTTACATAATCAAATGCCAGTTGCAAAGCAATGGAACATTTCCTGTGCATTCAGTGTAATGGATATCTCAGGTTCACTTTGAAACTACAACAATCAACCGAAATTGCATTAGACACGTACAATACCAAAAAAGTAACAGAACTCAGAAATGTCAATATTTACTGAAATCAAACAAGCTGTTCCTGCCAACGTCAAAGGGCACCAAATGAATTTATTTCGAAAAATCGTGTGCTATAATGCAAATAAAAAATTGCACAACATACTTAGGGGGATTTAGCTTTCTCAGACTGAAATTATGGCTTTTCTTAATAATTGTTTCCATTTTTCCACATTGACAGGGCATAGTTTACTATTTCCTTCACTTTTTAAAGTCATACACCGTAGATTGTTACTTTCGTGACCACTGTAGGTCGCTCCCGTAAGACTAAAACACTTTCTTCTAGCTGTTTTCCTTACCAAATAATGAAGACATAGAAGTTGCAGCTATTCCAGAAAATTTTATTTTGTTTTTATCTATACGCCATTCCGTGCAAAAAATAATGATATATCCACTGAAACAGAAGTTATCAAGGAGAAAAAAATCCAAGGCGATGTGGATCTACCAGCTAAATTGTGACAAATATGACCCGAAGCACGTGCGTTTTCCCGAGGAGAGCGCCCAAGCCGTGACTCCTGGTTGAAATGAAACCCTATTTCTTAAACAATTGCAAGAGAAAATTACGAGCGATGTAGGGTCTTTACAGCTTCTTGGGCGGGTCCCTAGAGGTTGTTTTGCACGCATTAATTATTGGCCCGGAGTACGTTATAGTGATACCGCCCGCCGCTTCCTGCGTTTTCGTGCACGCCGACCAAGGAAGGCCTACAACGCGCTCGCTCCCGGGCCGTCTTCGAGCGCGGAATCATGCCTCGCCGGACTGGAAGAGGCCATGACGCAGGCGTGTCGGCGGTTGACCACATCCGTCCGTTCCTTCCCGTGAAGATGTCCCACCACTCGCAAGCGGCGAAGGGCCACGAGAAGGTTTCGTTTCTTGGTGCCGATTGTTTCAGAATTTAACTTTCTTGGGTCGCGTTAAAATGCTGAATTGCTAACACACTACTATATTGTCGACCACCAAGCAGCAGAATTGGCAGCTACCTTTCAGAAATATCACGAAATTAGATACTCGCGGTGCTACCTAAAAACGAGCTCTCTCCAACTCTGTAAAATAAAGATTATGGTATACCTTTATTACGGGCACCGCCTATCACGTGTTTAAGGGGGATTGATCCCTACTGCCTTGGATTTATTCTGTTTCTCTCGATCACGTCTGTTTCAGTGATTGCATCAACATTTTTGACACGACATGGCACAGATAAAAACTTAATTTTTTATAATTACTGGAACGTCAAAAGCTACAATATTTTGTAACGGAAAACAGCAGAAAGGAAAAATATTTCAATTCGCGAGCGACTACACTTGTCACAAAAGTAACCGAAACTACGCCGTAAAAATTTTAAAAAGTAAATTAAATAATTAACTGCTTGAAACACGTAAATCAATCTCTCTATTTCTCGATTTATAAGGAAAACCATAAAACCACGTTAACGTCGATCAAATTACTTTAAAATGCGTTGTAATGCAAAAGGAAATACTTTGTTGCAAAACTATTTCATATGCGCCCATTGTACCTATGTACGCAAATAAAGCACAGCTCGGACAAGGTCGGAACGTATTTGTTAAGACACAATCTTGATTAGGAAAACAGTTTCGAAGCCCTCCAACATGGCTAAAAACAGCCTTAAGCTGCCGTACTTGAAAATGTATGTATGCGAAACTCAGAAACGTGCACTGAACTTTGCTACAGGTTAAGGTTAAGTGGGCTTTGCGTCTCGCCGACAGCGAGGTCATTAGAGACGATGAGACACAACTAGCGATTTCGGGAAACCACGGAAAACAGAAATCAGGACGGCCGGAGCCGGGGATCGAACCCGGGTCCTCCCGAATGCGAGTCCTCCGAGTCTGTGTTTCCGTTACGCCACCTTGCTCAACTTTGCTACAGATTTTCCACCAATAAAATTATATGGTCACCATTTGAAGTACCACAGTATAACGATCGGCATCAACCTTGCACGCTAGCACAGTGCTCGGGTTGTCGTGGCGATACGGCATTTAATACACGCTTCAATGTCACCCTTATAGCTCCGTCACTTATTCACGGTAAAATTAGCTTTTTTTGAAGCCCTGGTTGTTTTTTTTTTCTTTCACCCAACTTATATCTCTCAGTCACTTGCTTAAGGGCGCTGCCACATGAGCCGGCGAAAACTAATATAGGTTCATTCGCACTAAATTATATTCGGTGGGCTCAGCCAACTTTCACATCATTTTCGGATGAAAACAACTGACTGTACTGGGACGAGTAATATAATACCACAGGAATAAAAAAACAACGGAGAAAAAAAAGCGTTTCAGAGAGTTGTTTTGATAATGAAAATGCCTATTTACTTAAGTTTTCTGGGTACTGAAAAAATAAAACTTACCTAAAAGATTCTACAGAAATGTGAGCTGCCCCGAGGTAAACAAGAAAGTCAATGGTGGTACATGTGCGTCTTAACATGCATTTCCCTATCCAATATCCTTGCTCCTATCAGGACTCTGGGATAGGCAGCGCCGCCCTTAATATGTGTAAATACATCAGAGTAACTAACACAGCGTTTACATTTTACTGTACTCAAAAAGTTAACGCCTGAGGTTACAATAAAATACGTAAGTATTTATCGTTAGTATTTAGCGGAAAATCTCGGTAAGTCCTAATTTCTATCGTTTACAGCACACACAGAGTGAACCCGCATAGAAACGTCAATATGAGCTTTTAATAGAATGTCTTAAATATTCAATGATCTATTACTGGCGTTTGTTACATATGCCAGATTTAATAGGAGGGAAAAGAAGATTTTACATAACTTCATCCTGTCGCAGTATTGCACATGAAGTTACACGCGGTTAATAACTTAGCCTACCATCTATTACGCACCAATATATTCACTCTCGAAGACGGCAAAAATTATATAAAAACCGATTAACTCAAGATTTATGTAAATGTATGCAAGCCTACGTGAATAAATAATGGGCGGTTTTTTTGCGCACGATGAAATAACGGCTCACTAAAAAATGTTGAATTAGGACACTAAAAGTTTTTTACGGCATCTTTCTTACATACTTAACGACCAACAAAATACGGGTCTATTTAGTTTTGAAGTGGTTGTGAAGTTACCAGGGCTCTACTAAATGCCTCGCAGACTGGAGTGGCTGGCATCTACCACACAGGCACGTTCGTTAAGTGCTCCGCTTTACCAACACTAGGGGAACGTTCTGCATATTTCACAACTTGCTGCACGCGCGTCAGCCAACAGTGCGAACAAGAAGTTTGGTTTTACCCTCTTGCCGCAGTCGGGAAGATGCGTAGAACGCAAGCGGCTAGAGGGGAGGCGCCTTTGTCTTCTGTCTGAAGTGATCTCGCGTGTTACACATATCCCCCCCTCCCCAACTAAGTAAACCCTTACGACAGCCACACCATCGACGCGCAGGTCGTGGTCGGGGTCACGCCGCGGGAATAGGGCGGGGAGAGAATCTTCAACGCGACAAAGAGACGAGTGAACTGAGAGGAGAAACCACGGGAAGAAAGGAAACGGGAGGATACATCAGAACAACCGGTCTTCCCCTCGTCACAGCAGCTCCACGAACAAAACCGATGCAGCACAGCTCCACGTCCAGAGACAGTCAGTCTGCAATGTCTGCAGGGCTCAGCAAAGAGCCGCTTGGTTTGCTTCTTGCTGCGCGGTATTGACTTCTGCACAAGTGCCTCCGGAACGAGGGATCCAGGCAAAAACTACTCGTCCAAGACCGTAGAAGAAATACCCAACGCAGCCCAGAACAATAGACACTTGACTCGCCAATTAAATCCTTACAGGTAATGACCATGGGTGACATTTCGCGAAAAGACTTCGTGGAAATATGTGTCATAAAATACTGTTCAGATTGAATGTGTATATACAATAGTATTCGGCTGACATATGTTTTGGCGCGTGTCAACTTTCTGCACGTCAACCGAGTGGCTACATCAAACACGTAAACATTTTCTCCAGCAGACAGCAGCCAATGGCAAAATGAATACTTTAGGCGTGTGCACATAGTATAATATTGAAATTTATCTTGTGCTAACGTACTGTACTATTGTGGACATACGCCAATGCGATATTGTCATTCCTGAAATCTTAGAATGAGACTAAGAACAAACAAACGAAAGAATGAGAAAACAAGCCTAGTTTGGCTGTAGTCAACACATCCATAAACCAAAACAGCACATGAAAGATCCCATAACGAATTAGTCAACAACAAATAAAGGAAAACAAAATAAACATCCAAAAATAAAAGTATAAACACAAAACTAAATAATCTGTAAATGTCAGGACACTACAATTAAGGCAGCACAGACAGTACTGGGACGAATACAATAATGGACACAACACAGAATTGCATGGCGTCGGGACAAATCGGTCTTTAGAAATATACTGTGTTCTTTTGTGCCTTCATCGTTGTGTCGTCTAGTTTTCTTTGTCTGTGACGTCGCTTTTTAATGTATAAATATACAGCCACAAATAAAAACATACTGACAAAAGTTAAAAGTAGGCCCTCATTTTTTACCATGAAATAAGTAGCGGCACTAAATTATTTGCGAAGTAACGATATCCTCCGCTTTGACTATTTCATTACACTATCAAAGTTACGAAGAAAACTCGTAACTAAGTTACATTTATATAAATGTTACGTCAGACAAGAACATTAGCATATGTCGAGCTGTCCATGAAGAACGCGTGGCGAAAATAGCCAGTTTTGTTTTAAGTTGTAAATAATATCCGGAACGTCTACATTCTTATCCTACTAACCTAGACAGATTCTGCTATTGACAATTTTGCTAACCTCCGCGTAAAAAAATCAGACTGGTGAAA
>PNEQ01055890.1:45990-58751 GCA_003012365.1 Medauroidea extradentata
TGCTTGGCATAGTGTTAGTTTTATAGACGTTACTTGTGACTACATTTTACACTTGTAGAAATTTTTTAGCTCTCATAGTTTTCCCATAGCGACATGTCAAAGTCACAATTTGCAAGTTACAGGAACATAGATACAACGAAAACCAAGTGGCTTGCTCGAATGAAATAATTTACACTGAAATTAGATATAATGGGCACTGAGCTAAAAGATTTAAAAACACTCAACAAAGTCATTCCGTCTTTTTTAAAAATTGCCATAAATAAGGTAAATTTTCGTCATTTTAGGATTTTTTTAAATAGGCTAGTACAAAGGAATTCCATTCTGTGTTTTTAAATCTTTTAGCACAGTGCCCATTATATATAATTTCAGTGTAAATTATTTCATTCGAGCAAGCCACTTGGTTTTTGTTGTATCTCTGTTCCTGTAACTTGCAAATTGTGACTTTGACATGTCGCTATGGGAAAACTAGGAGAGCTCTAAAAAATTTCTACAAGTGCAAAATGTAGTCACAAGTAACGTCTATAAAACTAACACTATGCCAATCAAATATAAAATTATGAATTTTTACCACTTGAACACCCTTAAGTTTGGCAGTGCGCGAGACTTTTATCCAGCTGAAAAGAACAATGCTACCTTTCTATTATATTACAGTTTCAGTTAAAGTCAAACTTGTGAACTAAAGAGGGACTTTTCCCCTTATTTATAAAAAAAATCCTCACATGCACCGGAACGTTTCTTCCGGGTGCAAGCTTACAGTATTTTTATTAGAACCTGCGGATAGGCGTGCCAGAAACACTCATGTGGACAACCCATGCACATCATCACGACGCCTGCGGTCACGAGAACACGAGGAAGGATATGATGAAACCTGTCCGAAGAAATTGCACAGTGCGGTCCACTTTCTTTCCTCACAAGTATCCTGAGGCGTTCCTGGTCATGGGCAGAGTCGTTTCCTATCGCGGGCTTGGTTGGACGATAATGAATCGGAACAGACAGCGGAGATGGGTTACATGGTGGCAAGGAAAATAATGTCGGAAGTAGGAAACGGAACACAATGCCTACATCCTACAAGGAAAATCTTGTAACAAAATTTCACGTCGAGCATAGTGACCATAAATTTTAAAAGACAAGACGGATTTTACCTCGTGTCGACAGCAAAGTCATTAAGAAGGACGGTTAGACACGTTACATAAAAAATGGAAATAAGGGAGGAACAGCCACAACATCTGCTATCTTGTCATTCGCCTGGGACAATCTTGGGAAAACTGAAATTAGTACGTCCGAAGTCGGGAATCAAACCCGGATCCTATCGAATTCGAGTTCTACCTACGTGTTATCGTTGCGCCACCTTGTTCGGTCGTCGCTGAGTCCTCGCCGCATAGGAGAAATCTGGCATGGACATAATTGAGTATTAACTAATAATCTTACACAGTAGTTACGTAACGCATATATACGTCTTTTCTGCCCGGCGTAGTTATACAGCGCGATTATAAGGCCACTGTACAGTTTGATGTGAAACGGGCGAGGTATACCGCAATTTTCATCACCATTTTTTAATTTTTATTTGTACCGTTTTTTTATACAAAATGTGACTAAATTGGGCTCTTATGAAATTTTCATATATGTCATAGTTTTCGCGTAATGGCTTGTTAAAGTCATATTTTGCATGTTTCCGTTTAACGACTACACTAAAACCAACTGCTATCCCTAACTCAAAAAAATCATAGTGGATAAAGACATTGCAGGCTACGATGTCATGCTCATAAAAATAAAGAATAAAAATTATTTGTATTTTAAAAAAAAGTTGAAACTTAAATAAAAATTTTAAAAAGCAATATTTTTTTTAAATATAAATAATTTCTGTTCTTTATTTTTATGAGCATGTCATTGTAGCCTGCAATGTCTTTATTCACTGTGATTTTTTTTTTAGTTTGGTATATCAGTTGGTTTTAGTGTAGTCCTTAAAACGGAAACATGCAAAATATGACTAACAAGCCATTACGCAAAAACTATGAGAGATAAAAAAATTTCATAAGAGCCAAATTTAGTCACATTTTGTGTCTAAAATAACAAAAAAAAATATCTGGTACAAATAAAAAATTAAAAAATGGCGATGAAAATTGTGGTAGACCGCGCCCTTGAAGTACACAAACATTGCAGCTGAAACACGCAGCAGTAATAGAACACAATGACATTTCAATGTGACTCCCTCTCAACTCAATTTTTGGCACAGCCTGAAACTGGAGCGTTCCATCCCCTGCAAAACAAAATTAGTCAACAAAGTCCGCTTAATCAGTGACTCCCATTGCAAGAATACTTTAGAATTTAAACTGACTTGCACTTCGGTTATTCCTGTGCTCAGATCCGACAATCTGTCAATTCATATAACCACAGTCTTCGTTACTGCATAACACAATGTCCATGAAATTATCATCAGCTTCCAGCAGGTCGTGACAATATGATCTGGCTGCTTGGTGGAGCAGTATTACACACTATGAGAGGTGGTCATAAATGTCCTCAATTTGTGTTCTATTATGGTGTAGGTTTCAGCCGTAATGTGCTGCCTATAGCGCTAGCGGATAAAACAATCCATGTTTCACAGCGCCACGTACAACGAATTCTAAACCACTGTGTAGTAGTATATTCGATTGTAATTTAAGTGGCAAAAGTAATGACTATCCAAGAGAAAAGTTGAAATAAATATAGTAAGCACAGGCTTTGTAAGAGCTATTAACACATAAAAAAAGTCATAAAAATACTTTCAGATAAATTGCTGAGTCAACAAAGTCTTACAGAAATCACTAGTCCGAGTTGAATGCACCAGCTTAAAAGCTATAAGATAACTTTAATCTGGTTACAAAGGTAGCTGACAGTTTAACAATCAATTTCACGTGAATGTGGTACATGAAAAATTTCTTATTAGTAAGTTCTCATATTATCACCAACTGAACACAGAGCCCAGCGCAATGTTGACTTGACAAAATCATCTAGTAAATTGTAAGTAAAAGTCCTCAAGTTTTGAAAGTGGTTCTTTAATAAATTGCTACTGGCAACGCACGAACATATGAAGACCGATAATATAAGCCACGTACAGATCCAAGTTCGCCTACCCCACGCTTCAAATGCGTCGCAGTGTGTTCTAAACAGGTTTTTTTCTACGAAAATATTCCACGTGTGCACATTGTGCCAACGTATGAAAAGAAACTTCAGACAAGGTCGGAATCTCATTGTTAAGACACTTTATTTAAAACACTACTTCTAAGCCTTCCAACATGGCTAAAAACGGCCTTTTGAGACTTCCGTACTTTAAAATGGACTAACCGGATGTATGTGAAACTTAGATTGCGACATGCGCTGAACTTAGTTGCAGACTTTCCTCCAATAAAATTATATGGTCACCGCTTGATGTCCCATAGAAAAACCGTTCGGCGGAAGCCTTGCACGCTAGTTCAGCGCTTGGCTCGTTGAAGCGCTTCCAGGTCGACCTTACTGCTCCGTCGTTTTTTAAGGGCGCGGTCTACCGCAATTTTCATCGCCATTGTTTTATTTTTTATTTGTACCAGATATTTTTTTTCTTATTTCAGACACAAAATGTGATAAAATTTGGCTCTTGTGAAATTTTTTTACCTCTCATAGTTTTCGCGTAATGGCTTGTTAAAGTCATATTTTTGCATGCTTCCGTTTTAACGACTACACTAAAACCAACTGATATACCAAACTCAAAAAAATCACAGTGGATAAAAACATTGCAGGCTACAATGACATGCTCATGAAATTTAAGAATAAAAACAATTTGAATTTTTTAAAAATTGCTGAAACCAAAAATAAAAATTTAAAAAGGTCAATAATTTTTTTAAAAATACAACTAATGTTTATTCTTTAATTTTATGAGCATGTCATTGTAGCCTGCAATGTCTTTATCCACTGTGATTTTTTTTGAGTTTGGTATATCAGTTGGTTTTAGTGTGGTCGTTAAAATGGAAACGCAAAATATGACTTTAACAAGCCATTACGTGAAAACTATGAGGGATAAAAAAAAAATTAATATGAGCCAAATTTAGTCACATTTTGTGTCTAAAACAAGAAAAAAAATATCTGGTACAAATACAGAATAAAATAATGATAATGAAATTTGTGGTAGACCGCGCCCTTAACCTCTCACGCGCAGGTAGGCGGCACCCTTAACTTTATCCTTCCGGGCAGTAAAGAACGCGAACAAACGAGAACAAGGCTCTTGTCTACGAAATTTTCAGCTACGTAGTATAATTGGGGAAATACTATTAAAACTAATAACTGCTCAGTAAGTGTAACCCTTTCAAATGAAATTACCGTAGTTACGAAATCAACAGCGATTAACATTTGCGTTGGACTGTGCCCGAAATGTACAACATTAGATTTTGCCAGTATGTGTTAACTAATGAACACACAATTACAAGAGATTTAGTACATTTAACGAGCTTATATTACTGTTTTCAGTTTTTAACGTCCTCTGAAATAATAAAGCTAACAAAAACACCAAAACATTATCGCTCTTCATATTAATAAGCGTTTAGTAATCGATAATTCAGAACAGCAGTATTCTGGATGCCATCCGTTTTGATAAAACATGTAAGATGAATATTTTGATTGAAAAATTACATTTCTAGTGCTAATTCTCAAGACGAGTATGTGGCATTTGGAGTAATAAAAAGCGAGTTGATACACGTACGTAGTTCGTTTAGGCAATATCAATAACGACGAAGTAATTCTATACTAAATAAAAATAATAAATTACTCAATTTACTTGTTTTCCAGCAACAATTGTTTAATACAAATCCCAAGAGGAGGTGTTTTAGATCACATTTATTCGCCTTGATTAAGAAAGCACATCGTCAAAAATGGAGGACACGACAAGAACACATCACATTAAAATTGTATGTCTCCTTTTCACTTCATAATTTTGAATTTTGCAGAACAGTTGTGCGAAAGAAATAAACCACGTATTTACTCTTAAATCATATTTCAGCTGGCAAGCATACACGCGATTGCCAAACAACTGCGTGAAATGCCGCTCACGCAACCCAACTCGCAATCCCCTGGCGCACTGCGCAACAACGCGGAAAACCTGCCAGCTGCAATGAAACAACACACAGCATCCGCCAATAGCAGCCCCCCCCCCTCCCCTTACGTACAAGTGCGTGCACGCAGGAGGAAAGGCGATATTATGGTTCCACAAGACAGCGGAACTCTTGCTTCCTACAGCTACCGTCCTCCGTGAATTGAACGCACGGCACTGTGTGGCGCAAGTCTGGCAGGAAAACATGGAAAGAACACAGCCTGTGTTTTGTAAACACTAGAGTTTCTTATACTTCCGTGCTACGTATCCAGCTCTTCTTCGGTGCATATTAAGTAGTTCTGCGGCTGATCAGAACATACGGAACTGTTGAAGTGGGGCATCAAGGCCGTTCGCGATAAAATAAGCACTTATTGAAAATATCTAGTCTAGTATAATAATAAATAAAAGATTTTTATTGTGACCTGGGGCATTAAGTTTTGAGTACGATAAAATCTATGCTCTCAGTTTTTGGTGCTTATTACGGCGTCATAAAAATTCCAGATGAAAAAAATAATCACACTAGCGAAATGTTTGCAGTTGCCAAAAACTACTTTCTAGGATTCCTCTACTTTAGATTATCTTAATAGATTTTCAGATTTTTACGAATTTGAAGAAACGTTTCTAGAAATAACTAAAAAATCTGGCCCTTATACTAGCAAAGCTGCGTTTCTATTTTTTACAATCACTTCTGTATTCTGGGAGTACCCAGATTCCATTCCCGGCTTAGCCATACTGATATCGATCTCCCATGGTTTTCCGAAATCTCCCAAGGCGAATGTTGACATGGTTCTACCCAAGACCGATGCCTTCCAATATTGCTGTCTGTGTCAATGGTTCCGACTTTAAAACATCACTCTGATAATTGGTGAAAAGTGTGTACGGATATAAGCTGTAGAACATTCTATTAGTTCGTAATAACCTAATCAATTAATTTTGTAATATATTTGTGCGAAAATGCCGTTTTTAGCAGTATTGCACGACTCAGAAATTCTATTTAGTTTTTCAATGTGTGTGATGTTTTGGAGGTGCTTGAAAATCCTTTAGTGATAAGACTTTACTTTCCGTGGATAGGTACATATTGAACACTTACGACAGTTAAAAATGTAATCGTGGATTTCAAACTTAATGCAATGTAGTTCCCAACCATGTAGGCGAAGAGAGTCCTATGTAACCACGACCGCTAAGCCGCCATGATCTCGTGACAACCCGAACCAGCGAAGGCTCCCTCCCTTTCAAGATTACACAATTTCTCACGCCTAATCGGACCGAACTGTATTGACTATAATCATGAAATTCCACCGTATAAAGGCAGGCCTACTAATCTTAATCTTGCTGCTAAGTAAAACGAAAGTCTCTTGCCATAACCTGCGTAGGCTGCAACAGATGAATAGTGAGCAAATGACAGGTCTATGTTTAGCGAAGACAGTTATACTTCTATAATAAGAATTCAAGAAGAAAGCTTACAAAGAGCCTTACAGCCCTCTGCCGCTACCAATAAACGTGCTTCACACGTGGTGGCAGTTCTAGATACTTATGCACGGGTTCCCGCTCTCTCAACGGCACGTAGACGTAGTGAGTGGCGACATGCAGCGTCGGGATTACTGGACACTGGAGAAGTGGAGTTAGTCATTCCTACTTGACCACGGGGTTCCGGCCAACGAAACGTTTCTCACGAAGTATAGTCTATTCCACACACGAGTGCACTCTGACAGTTGGATTCTGTACTAAATTGAACATTATACTTTCGTAAAATTATGTGTCAACTTGCTGGATTAACGGATGAGGGTTAAACGATGTTGAAAGAAAAGTTTCCAAATCCTAAAGCGCAGAGGAAAATAAAAAGTGCACTCATTCGTGGAATACAGCGTGAGTAGTACTAACGTAATGCCGCATGAGATAGGAGTTTTGTGACTGGAACACTGAGCCTGCTGAACGAACAATTCAATCGTGTGTACTAAAAACTTGATCCTCCAGCCAAGCGCGAAATTGACAGTCTGATACAAATTTAAGAGTGCAGGGTGGTATTACTCTGTATTTAGGTAATGTTATAATAGTTCCACGCCTTAGTAGTAACAATTACTGCAAAACTGGATTGACATTCAGAATCTAGCCCACGTCAATATTGTCTTCTACCTTCGTTGCAGTTTTCTTGAAATAAATTGCTATAAAGAAAAAGTATTCTAAACATGTTGAAATTGATCTTAGTTCTCGTTCGTAGTACTAATGAATGATGCATCAGCGCCGATATACGCAATCTGTTTCCGCTGATGTGGCTGTGGGCTAAGATCTAGCCTGTGAACCTAATCCCTGTTGAACAACGCTGTCATCCCGAGGTCTGTCAATTTAGCACCGGGTCGGCAAGGACGCCAGGAGGAGGCCAGCCGACCGTGGATCTGCTAACAGACAGAGCGAGGCGGAACCGTTTAACAAGGAGCAATCGCCCGTAACGAGCGGTAACAGTATCCTTTACGGGATGGCACCACAGCCTCCATTTTGCTTAATGTTTTATTGTCCAAGTGGGAACAAACAGCCTCTCCCCCACCCCTCATTTTGAATTAATAGAATTACTACCATTAACCAAGCTCACAAACTATGTGTTATGTTTTAGGAATGTACAAGGTAAGGCCATAGCTTCGTACTTTGTCTACAGTTGGCGTTGCTAGGCTTATACTATTTATGCAACTATCAGTAGGAATAAAACTGACATGTTTTCTCCCGAGGGTTATTAATTAAAATAAACAAATAGGAGGTGTAACAGTTTGATAAAGCGTAATAAGGTAATGCCTGCATCATGCCCAGCGGAAAATTCATACAAACCTCCTTGTATAAAACTTATGGTGGGTGCAAGACCAATGCTGGCGGTCTATCTCTATGTGTGACCAAATTGAACGGCGCCATATTGCAGCTCATAAACTGCAATGTCCTACACCAATGTTTTTTTTTTGTTGAGAAAAAATCGTTACCCACCCCCGCTCAAATAGGTACACAATTCCCTATCTTCGCCTGCATTATGTTATTGTTCAATTTGGTCATTTAACGAAAGAGCAGCGTAGCAGTCTAGTTCATTTATAAAGTCTTTGGTACTGACCCCCTTTAACGCAGCTGGTGAGTAGCTACATAACTATAGCATGGTGTTTTCCGCCAGTAGTAGAATTAGCATTATTACTGACAATCAACAGAACAATTTCAGGAAATCATAACATCATCTTCTTACGGTAATACGAAAGCGAATAGAGTTGCGAGTCCCGATTCTCTTTCGTCTTAGTACATCAAAGTGAGTTCAACATTGCAAGATGTTATGTACGGTATTGTTGGAATGCTAATTGTCAACAATTACAATACGAATCGGCTGCCAGCGGTTAGCAGCATGCTAGTTGATTTACCAAACACAACTTACACCAACACTGATATCAGGGGCGTCATTTCAGGTTTTTCTAGGGGGGGGGGGCAGGGGCAAGATTTTGTTTTCCGGCGACAGTGACATTGTTGCACCTTTTTTAATAATTAAGCATGTATAAATTACATACTTTAATAATAAAACTATAGTTTTATGTGCTTAAGTTACAATTATTTAAATTTAAAAATACAAAAAATATATTTATAGACATAAAATTCTAAATCCAGGGGGGGGGGGCAAATGCCCCCCCTTGTGGCCCCAAGTTACGCCCCTGACTGATATATAAAACAGACTTGAGCCCTAGGGCCAGATTAAACGTTTTTAGTGTGTTGCGTTGACTTGCATTTGAGTAGTATCGTTAAATGAAGGTAGTGGGTTTCGTGGTATTCTTGAAAGGAATCTTATAATTACCAATAATGTGAATTCGCCTACCAGCGCGCTTGTTGTATAGCTAATCACAATCTACGCTAATGTTATACCGTGAAATGATACAAGAATAATATGAACTTATTATTTCCCTATATACTACCATATTCCTCAACTGAGAAATGATACAAATAAAATATTGAATGGTTTCTTTCTTTGTTAAAATAAATTTATTCTAGGATTTTTAGTCATGATGCAGGTGCTACTCCATACACTATACTTAACAAAAATACCATCTTTACCATCCCTATTACTGCCACACAAAAACATTCCATTCAGCATATATTGATTAATATCTCGGCTAACGATTAGTTAATTATCTCAGTCGGCAGAACACAAAATTCAAAGGAAATTTCAGACCTCTGATTAGTCTTGCAATAGAAACTGTCTACTTCATTTTCCCGTAAACATAAAATCAAATATCAACAAAATACTTAATTTTCAGTCATACTAAAATGTATAATATGCAAAACCAAACTTACGAGAAAAATCACTCATTCAAAACACGTAATTAAATATGAAGACTCGTAAGAGATTTCTTACTGCTTTCTCACGATGACTTCAGATTAACTACAAAAAAACCTATTCTAATTTAACACAAAAATTAGCCTCTTCTATAATTGGCATACTTATTTTATGATTTGCAATAACTATAGTTCTCTCCCAATAGAGCCTCTAACTTTAATGTTGATGGCATATCTGATCTTGGCATAGCTTCCTTCAATCTAAAGTAAAATTCACATCATGATAGTTTGGGAGTTAACCAGATAATAAGAATATTCCTTTCAAAAATTAACTAGAAAAACTTATTTTTTAAAAACAACAATGCTTCTTACTCAGGAAAAAAAAAACAAATATTAATCTAGCATAGAGAATAACCTCCTCAAATACGTAAGAGATATTACAGTAAAATCTTTACACATATGTATTTCCAAAATACGTACTAGTATTACTTCTTAGAACAGTATTCAGTCATACATTAAATAATCAAATAAAATACGAAAATTGAAGTAAATTACTATTTCATCACCAGAAATATAAAATAATTAGGTTATTTACATAATCAATAACTATTGCTGAATTTAGCTTCTTTCAGTATCTTTCACTATTATAAGGAGATTTTACAATCTAACTGAAATTCAATATTGATTGGTAAATAAAACATTTAAACAAATTCCAGTAGGACAGCTGTAATACCACTACAATGTTAATGTTATGTATTAGGGTTTTACGTCTCGTCGACAGCGAGGTCATTCAAGACAGCGACACACAACTTACTACGACAGGAGCCGGGAAAGTACTCGGTCGTAGCCTTTCAGGAACCATCCCAGCATATGATTGGAACAATTTCGGGAAACCACACGCTGTTACACAGAACCGAGGTCCCCGCAGCGGAAACAGCAACCTCCTTAGCGTGACGCAAGATATTGCCGTAGATTCTACTGACGTTACGGGACAAGGCGTTTGTGGAAAGCGAGCGATAACATAAGATACTTCTACGTAAACGGACGATTTGACGTCATTCACAGACGCGGTGGCCAGCAATAAGTACTACACAACATTTCCAAATAAACTCAATAAATCATTATAATCTGCACTGCAAAAAATAATTTGCGAATCTACGACACTATTGTAGTCGCATGTTAAGGAAAAGTTGGTCTGGCAGCATTGCTATGCTTCTCAGGAAACAGCCAAATGCATACTCATGCTACCAGTTCTGTTTAGTAAAATGCTCAAAATTTGCTCTATTTTCAAGCTGAGGTATGGTACGTGTCCCATACCGTGAACGGGTAGTAAACTTATAAGTCATAAGACCTCTCAGTGGTTTCGAAAATATTTATTTTTTAACGCAAATTGATACATGTCAAACATTCATTCTTACAGTTTTAACACTTATATGTAGAGACCTGACAAATTCGCGTTTTCTTTTATGCGAAAGCTATAATTCCAGCAACTATAGGTCTGTCTCACGTTCACAATTGGCCGTTGACTTACTCGACACTTCCTAGAAGTAGTTGAACCAATAATAAAACAGTAACAAACAACGGCGCATTTCACCGTGTCAGCGAGCAGCTAATAATTGCTGTTGTCTGCACGACTTCACATGTACCCTTGGAAACTAGCCTACAGTTCAGTGAACCCGCGAATATTTCTTGTCTCTACTTGTAGGTCATCGTTTGTACCTGAATTTTTCTGTTGCAATACACCAAACGGAATATTTAGAGTTTGCCTATGAAATGTTACATATTTTGTAGTCAAAATTAGACATATGAAGCAAAATATTGTTTTACCAGCAAACGGTACATTATTTTAAAAAACGCTGTGGCAAAATTGTGTATCGTATGACTGTACACAGTCTCAAATTTTTTCAAAGCATTTGGTTAAAACATATTCGAGTTATTTGCTATTGTTTGAAATAAATTAAGAGTTTTTTTACAGTGTGGCAGCAAAATAAAGAGTGTGCGGTTCATCTGAAACACACGGATATTTCCTAGGATGGGAAAACCACCAATCATTAGAGCCGACGATTTTTCGCGGAAAGAATTCTGCAACAGTGTGTTTCAATGTCTTATGTGCACATATGCAGCTTTGCTTCGTGGTTATTGGCAGCATGTATTATTGCACATACGTGACTCATTTGACTGCGCCAACATGAACAAGGTTACTGCGACGCCATACGTCTGATTTGCGGGTAGAACACTAGACGCTGAGAGTTATAAACAGCCAATCACTGACCATAAAGCAGGGATGCATATGTGCACATAAGGCATTGAAACCAAACTGTTGAATTCTTTTCGCGAAAAATCGTAGGCTCTACCAATCGTGTACGCAACCTCTTGACCAAGCACGTTCGGTTATGGGCAATAGTGCACTTACTTCATCGCGAAATATGCTTAGACAGTGTACTAGAACTTTTGTTGCAAGGCATTGGTGATAGTTACGAACACATCCATTGTTTTCATTATTTTTTTTACGAATGGTGAGGTTAAGATGTAAAAATATACGAATACATTCGAAATAGGTAGAACTATTAATGTCTTACCGTATTAGTTGATAGCCTCTATTACAAAGTACTTACACAACATTTTGTTACGAATTATAGTGTACAATTCCTAGTCAGAACAGAACTAATGAACGTAAAACGCACTAACAATAGCTGTTTTGAAAATGTAATGTGGCATATTATATTCCTAGTTGGAGATAACGTACTACTAAAGAAAGGCTACGGGGAAAAAAAGATACGAGAAAACGGCATCTTCCAAAATGAGTCGACATATTCAAGCATGCGGCCTGCTTACCATGTTATGAAGCAGGGTACGCTTGTGGTTGTGGTCCATCACATTTCTCAATGCCAATCAACATTTAAATAATGGCATCGTGTACAGGTTAGAATGTCAATTAACAGTGTTTAGTTTCTTGCAAGCAAATAAAAACAATGCCGGAAAGGGAACGAAAGGGATAGTGAACCAAACAGCGAAAATTTAGTTTTCCAAAAATACAGCGCTAAATTTAAAATTATGTAACGTAGTTTCCAACCTGCAATTAAAACTCCTACCCTGTGACCTTCACAGCCTTGGAAAGCTATCAACAAGATAACTCTCGGTTGTTAATTTCAGCACTGGAGCCTACACAAAATTACTAAGTGTTGGCTCCAGATCAGACTCTAACCGAGTTCTGTCTCCTGCCGAATATATTAGTCACGAAATAGATTTGCTTTTATAAAAAGGACGAAAGTTTTGTACTCACCTACTATTTATTTCTTATTTTCATATAATTTTCCTGTTCATTTTCTACAAGTTAAAATAATATTTCTTTTCTTTCAAAATACATTTTATGTTGTTT
>PNEQ01055892.1:0-11635 GCA_003012365.1 Medauroidea extradentata
TCACCGTCTATATACACTGCCTGACTGTACTACTAGCTGGCCGCACATCGTCCCGCACCTGCAACACAATCACACACTTCACCGTCTATATACACTGCCTGACTGTACTACTAGCTGGCCGCACATCGTCCCGCACCTGCAACACAATCACACACTTCACCGTCTATATACACTGCCTGACTGTACTACTAGCTGACCGCACACCGACACGTCATGCTGGAAGTGAAGCTATATAAACGACACAACCTTACTCAGTGTCTAAAATAGTTTACACATCTTCCAAGAAGATATTAATCATGCTAGGATTTGCTCTTATGTTACATTCCCTATGTCGCCGAGAGGGGAAGACAAAAATTTTTCTTATTGTGCACGCTAGTTTTGACGCCTCATGACCAGTACTAAAACATTATTACCTGTAAATGGCTCATTACAACTAAATATGAATGGCAATAATGTTTGCGTTATTTTGCTTGTTCTTTTCCATTAATTCGCAAATTTGTCTCCATACAGAATACTCCACTTCTGAAAATACAACAATAATTAAACATTGGCCTTAAAACAAACGAAAGGTAAGCATATAACAATTTGCTAACACCCACCAGCTGTATCGTACACACATCGGCATAAACATTTCTATACGAAAATCGAGTCGCGCCCCTTTAAATTCCAGCTACGCTGACTTTACATAACAAAACTTCATTGCTGATAGGTACCGTATCTGTCACGCTTGCCGATGCATCATTAACCATTTCGGCAAAAGATTGCAAATTATCAGTGGCCATGCTGCAAACTGAAAATAGTAGCCGGAAATTGATGGCGGTGTGCTCTATTACGTACAGCTTTTATAACATTTGACTAAGTGTTGCAGATTTTTGAGTCATTGTCGGTCGACATTTCTTGTTAGATAACGAACCTGAGATTTTCAATCAACGTTATGTACTATAAGTGTTGTCTTGCATTGCGACATACGTTACAACATATTAACAGACGCCTTACTGCCCAACCAACTGTCAAAACTTACGGTAGTTACCGTATACGAAACAGCGTATACCCGGGATTATAAAGTCAGTAACTACTTCAGAAATATTTATATTAATTTAGAAAGATTTTCTTCACACAAAAAAATTTAATTAACTTTGATTCTACTATTTTTATTACGCATCAAATTTTTGACACGTTCATAACATCAAAAATGTAAATGAGTAGATAAATAGCCGTGGTCATATTTAATAGAGAAAGTAAGCAGAATTAACACCTTATGTTAGCCAACGCCGTATTAGTTTACAAACATTTTATGCTAAATGTACAAGTAAATCTTTTAGGAACAAATCCAATTGTATCACGAGTTTGTGAAACGCGAGACGGAAATTTTATATAAGTTTCGATTTAACGACTGGCTAAGTTACTGGAACACTCGACACCAAATCGTAAAAGCGACCAGATATTATCTATTGTTGAGAAGTGAGTGACTGAAGAGATTGTGGTCAGCGCTCAACATCGAGGTCATTAGCGCTGCTGAAGGGTGACATGAGGTGAGTATGGAGCGGTGTTGGAATGAATGGGCGGGGGAAGCGGGAGATCCCCGAGACAACCCGCCGACCAGAGGCATCGTCCGGCACGATTCCCACAAATGGAAACCCGGAGACCGTCCCCGCTGGTAATCGAACCCGGGTCGCCTTGGTGGGAGGCGTGAGCTCTGACTGGGATGTTGGCAATAACTTATTTCTTGACTTTGTGTTGTAATAACGGCTTAAATAATTCATTAGTGATAAAATGTCCCAACGCCAACATGTGACTAACTTTGTAATGACAAATACCTAGAAAATTACGTGTCAGAAGATTTATGCATGTTACGATAATCTGCCATAGTGTCTTGTAACGAATTCTATTTCAGTAAACAAAATCAGAAAAAGTCGAAATCTGTCGTAAAGAGAAAGCTGGAGTTCCTCAGTCTGCACGTGTGCCTGAAGACGGGAACAGATCCCAGTTCCCGAAACGTCGCATCTGTTGTCGTCCAAGAAGCCTTCTACTTTTTCGTCCGTTTTTTTTTTTTTTTGTGTTTCGTCGTTGTTTCACACTCATTTCGTCTCTCGACTTTTGTGTTGTCTTCGTTGTGTTTGTCTGTCTATTACCTGTTTTCATAAGTCTCTTTTCTGTATTCTGTTCGTTTTTGTTGTGTCGTCTTTCATCACACGACTATATTCCAGCTTGGAATTAATTTTTTGAATTTTTTTTTGTTGTTTGTTTTTTATTTGTTCCACTTTGTGGTTACGACTATGTCCCTCTCTAGGACTGTATGTATGTTATTTGTTTGTTGACAACAGCTAACGCTCGACTTTTCTTTGTTGGTTTGTTTTTTCGTTTTATTGTGGATGTTTTCTACAAGACGGCAACATTCGCAAGCAATGGCGTATGTCCATGATATCGGTTCTATACATTGTGTCTCTTCCTATATTGTCATTGAACTGTAGTAAGAGCCAGCCTGAAGTTAAAAGCTCGGTACACAACACAACGAACGACCTTATTGGCTAGCTCCAGCGACGCCGGTGAGCAACCTCGGGCAGAAAATTTGCCACACTGCGCCGTAAATATTTTACGATCCTCTTTACTGTCGACCATTCCCTTGATTAAAAAAATCTGCGTGGACTAAAGTCAGCGACATGTACTCAGGATTTTATTTTATAAGGGGAACAAGACAAGCAAAAGAGCACTGAAAGAAAAGTATTGTTGTAGTTACAATACTTCTGTTGAAATAGGGACAACAGCCTAGTTTGGTTGTCAGGACAATCTGGATTGTTCCTAGAACAATCTGTTCTGTACAAGTAACAATATGTTATGTAGAACGAGAAAAGAGCATTTTTATTTAACAGAACACATTGTTACTTGTACAGAACAGATTGTTACAGGAACAACCCAGATAGTACCGACAACCAAGTTGGAATGTTGTCCCTATTTCAACAGAATAATGGTAACTACAACTATACTTTTCTTTCAGTGAGGTAGGCCTACTGTAAAGATACAAAATTAGGTAGATAATTAAATATTGACAAAATATTGGATTAATACTATGGTATTGGCCATACAAACCCCTAAACTAGTTACTATTTTTTAAAATTGTTCATGTTTTTTTTTCAGGTGGTACTGATATAACGTACACTTTCACCCACATGAAGAGCACACCCGTGTATTCGCTACACTTGGTCAGTATTCAAGCATCTCGGTGCTTGCTGTAAAATCATTTTCATTCTCAAGAAACTGTAATTATTTGATTTAAACTAATGGATTGTTCTTAATGGTAATTAAATGTAATGTTAGAATGCTATTTTCTTTGGGGGTACACATGGCACATTGCGTCCCTGTGGGCGCCAATAACTAATTCCTAACTAAGTGGTTTAACACCAGTTATTTACTTGGCCATTTTACAAAATGATAAATTTCTCCTGCAACCTTAACCTTAACATATTAGTGCTTAGAACTATTTTAATTTTACAGTTATCACATTCCTCCCAATGTCCGTACTCGCTGAATACGAAACAGGTCACGTTACGAGTTTCGAATAAAATTGTCACACAATTCGCCATTTTTAATTTTAAAAAAATGAAGGGCACGTTTAGCGGCTATAAAAATTTTGTGTACGTACATAGTTGCTTGTAAATTGTGGTAGTTGTACGAACAGGGAGAAAAATATTTTGTGGGTATTCACCTTATAAATTTATTTTGTGGTCATCACAATAACATTTCGCTGTCGCCAATAAAATATTGTGATCACCAAACAATTATATCGTGTTTACTACAACATAAATTGACGGGCCATACAAAATTTTTCATTCAGTGAAAATTACCTATGAAACCAGGATTTAAAAAAGTCATTAATTAAGGGCCCGCAAGAAATCTCGTATCCAGCAGAACTATGGCAACTACGCTATAGCAACGAATAGAAAATTTAAGAACCATAATTTTAATTGCCATTGTGCTTAATTTATCGTAGAAAAAATAACAGAACCGAAAATATATTGGCCAATTGGCTATTCAATTTTGTATAGTAATCCACATACGCAACTTCCCTTGACAAGTAACATGTGATACTGGATATTACTTCCTGTCACAAATATACACAGTTACGTTTGGCTCTTCGACTCTTGGCTTTTCGGTGATTATGGCCAAAAATCGGATAGTTAGATCTATTTATAACTTAATTATTATGTCGTCGACAAATATATTGAAAGCATTTCATTTTAAACTTTGATTTGACAAACTTAGAAGTTCTATTTCGTTTCGCACCAAAATTAACGCAAGAAACGAAGTCGCAAAAAATTTATTGCCCGGAAGTTTTCGCCCACGAGAATAAATCCCCTGGAAAAAACCGTTTACGAAAAGTCGCTCGTTTGACAAGAGTTTCAGTAAAACTTTAACTCGGGCTGTTTAAAATGTGGTACGATTGCAGATTATTCGCGTTCGCTAAGTCCATTAAGTTATCTCGATCAACTACGAATAAGCCTGTTCAGGAGCAGGCACGAAATATTATATATATATATATATAAACGCAAAACATTACTAAGGTATGATGATTAACCTGCACGCATGTCATAAATAAAAAAAATCACGAAAGTAAGATATGTTTTATAAAAAGGGAAACACGGCACAGTAGGCCTATATACGTTACTAAAACTCATTGAATTTAGTACATAAATTCTTACTTTAGTTAGAGACTGTATTTAACTACACATCAGTTCAACAACTTCAAACCAATGATAACTGCACGAAACAAGTGTCGTGGAACATACGCCAGGAATAGTTTGCAGTAACAGAAATATTTGAAAAATTATTTAAATCAAGGCTGTTGACGAATTTAACTATCAAGAAACGTCATATTTTTTTAAATTTCGAGAAAGACGTTGAGAAATCAGGGGGGAAAAGGTTCAGTTAGAGTAAATGTATATCTACTTATTTTTTAATTTTATGTACACTTGAATGGAGACATAGAAAATTCAAAGAATATTTGATATAAGCAAACAGCAATATTTTACCATTCACAGTTCCAGTTTATGGTATACAAGATTAAAAACCAAAATACCAGCTGATGACTTCAACAATAGACACTTATATAATCACAGAAAGTATGACGAGTTCTCACAATTTGGTTTCATTCGGTACAGTAGGCTATTTCTCGAAATAAGACAAAAACCGTTGTTTATACATGTCGTATTCTCTCACAATACAAAATCACAAACCTTAATAATTTTGATAGTAAAATAAATTGGATTTTGAACAGTCTCAAAAATAAAATACTCGGTTGCATAAGCTTTACTTGTTCTCGAATTATGACAAAATATTTAAGTCGTGCCGTCATAAAAAATACCGGAAATTATACAACAATATTCCCTCATCATTCAATGCTTAGAATATGAACTACCAAGACAAGCAACTTGGTTTGATTTTGTCATATGGTCCCTGAGAATTGACGATGCGCCAACAATTTTAAAAAGGCTGCTACTTTAAAAATAGCTCTAGAAATCAACAAAATGTATAAAAATAAAGTGGCTTTACCGAGTACTACACGTGTACAGAGTTTCGTAAATTCTATCCACGGGTACAAGAGACTTTAGTTTGGTCAGGGCTGGTGGCAGTGACAAGGAAGTATGAAGGGAGAGATACATGCGGGCTGATACACCCATACAAAAGTGTACTTATTTGTAAAAACAGTCACCGAGAAAGATTCGTCACAGTGGCATGAAATTGTTTGCTGTCTGCCATAGTACGTATTTATACAGTAAACAAAGCATTATACCGCACAGGGTCGCGTACGTCCAGCCTGCCTCTCGTACAACACGTACAGCTAGGCATAAAGCACCTCTGGATGGCTCACATTACTACAAAGGCCGTATTTGTTGTCTTGAAACTTTGAATTATGGATTGACGACCTATGTAGCACATGCGTGCAAGAAAATCACACTAACGCAAATGACCACTTGTCATTCTGGCCTGACTACGATAACAAAGATGATACCCTTATAGGTCATACGGGATAAAGTGAGCACTAAACATTTAACTTCGAAAAAAAAAAATCACTAGCCATTACTGCATATAAGTCACCATTAACAAGAGTTACTTTACTATTTGTATGGTTGGTAGCGAATCATAGCATGTAGTTCCGTGTATTTTCCTATTTGAATACAACATTAGTGAAATTACATCAGATGAAATAGGCCTCACTGTATTTAACATACTTTGAAATATTTATTTATGATATTATTGACATTCCTACTGACTATATGATTTCAGTTAATTAGCGCCAGTATAAAGTGACGCTACCCGCTGGGCCGCTCGTCATCTTGCACGTGGCCGCTTGCTCTGCGCTTCAGATAGTTCAATATTCCATCGACAGGTGGCAGCAGAGTTAGGTTTTCGCCGCTTCGCTTACATGAAAACAAGACATGAGTAAATATGTTATTTATTGTTTCTGTTAACGGCGTCGTCGCTCTTCACGGCAGTAGAACTGAAAGAAACTTGAATTCTTGGATTGCATGTGTCGTGTGTTTTTAGTGGCGGTTTTGAGTTTCAAATTTAAATATGCATATGTCCGCATTTACTAGATTCGTAACGGTAATAGTGCGTGTTGAATAAATTAGAGTCTATGGACAAACCAGTATTATAAGACGTTAACTCGCAAGTATTTATAACAAGTATTACTACTGATTATAGCATATATTCATCTCTTGTGCAATTAATGAGTAGATATTGTAGATAATATTTATCAGAGCAGCGTAATGTAAATGTAAACATTGTACAAACCTATGTAAATAAAAGTTCGTAGTAATGTTTATGATTACATTCGGCGGAAAGATATAAGCTGGCAGAAAATAAAAATTAATCAGGGCTCTTTTGAGTGCTCAATTTATTCCGAATCACCTATACTGTCCAAGCGTGGTTCGTTCATGTTATTTTATTTTTAATTAAATTCTGCAAGCAGGAAACAGCTTTTTAATAATAACGTATATTAAAAACTTAAGAATGACAACAACGCAGATAGCAAAATTGTAACTCTCGAGCATGAAACATTCGATATACTCGCGACAGTAAAACATTACAATATTTGATGGGTAAAAAGTAAATGTGTACATGTTTGAAATTAACATATGCCGTCCGATTTCTATATTTCAATACCGATGAGCCAATTTTGTTTCTAAGATTTACAGTTTAAATACTTGCAACATTATCAACCATATTTGCAGTCTGGGATCAAATATGCTGTACAAGGCGACGAGGGGTGATAAACTGGCCTGGCGCATCTAAGCGGCTAGCAGGTTGATCAATAACTGCTCTAGTTTTTGTGTCGGTTGAATTGGGCAAGGTGCCGAGACCACAACTGCTAGGTCACACCAAGCTGTCGTCAAGACACGACTAGCAACTGCGCAGTGGATATATTTACCTTATGCCAGCGCCACCTATCGTTTCACATCGATTCTGCCACAAAGATACAAGTTACAAACTAAACAAAATGCATCAACAAGCTGCTACTGAGCATTACAAACGGATAAGTTCATCCATACATTCACCGAAGTAGGTTCTACCGAGTTTCAACACAATTTCTCATGTTCTTATGCTGGTAAACATAACATTTCCATTTTTGTTTAAATTTATAGTGATGGCCAGAGTATTTAAGATATATTTACCTACTGCAACTTTAATTCGAAGTAATTTAATATCATAGAGGCATTTTACACGATACGAATCTGAACCACGTATTCCAAAACAATAGCTTAAATAGTTTCAATATCGAACAAATAGCCAAGCACATTCGCTTTTGTTAAGCAAGTACTACAACACTCCCACAAACATATTTATCCTTAAAATTTATCTTTATGCTAACGGTCATCACGAAACGAACAACAGAAAAACAGCAAACAGAGGAAACTTCATAACGGACAAGAAAATGTACTTAAATTATGCTCCTACGTCTACGAAATTAAAAAAAAAGTCTTCAACGGTTGTGAAATGAGACCCCTACGACTGAAGCTCTACAGAGCGTTTGTCTGCAGGTCTCATGTGTCGGAGATCTAAAAGGGAAGGAGTGATATGGGCGACATACGCGCACGTACTTGGGCAAATATAGTAGGATAGCCTAATATTGATAAACGCCATTCACGGTAAAGTGAGCACTTTTCAAGGTCCTCTGACAGACAATCATATTAAAATAATTCTTATGAGATTCATACGTTAGTTTTCATGAGCAATAATATTTCAACTGAGTAATATTGATATAGTCACATTAAAATATATTAAATGTAGAGAAAAGAGAGAACCTACAGAAAAAGACAAACTCAGCAGAGCCTTAAGGGCGCTGCCTTCCTGAGAGGTGTGGTGCGAGCAAGGGTAGATATAATTACTAGCCCGGAAGCCAGCCTCCATTCTTGTCGGAAAATTGGCATACAGGGAGTTTCTCTTCTGAAATGTGTATTATACAGTAAAGATATAATTCTGGCTTTGTCGCATGGCAGAGCCATTGTCATTTTTTTATAAATGGTTACTAATGTACAACATGAAATATAGTCACTAATACAGAAATGGAGTTTATCTATAAAACTGTTAACTGGAGGGAATATATTAATTAACGCGTTCCTTATAAAATTATGAACAATTAAGATTACTACAGCCATTGGTCTTAAGACAATAGTTTTTCTTCAAATCCCTGATTTGTGTAAAAAAAAAAAAGAGTGTGAAAAGGGTTAAACGTAGTAGTTTTTGTAATAAGCACCAGTGCCGCAATTATTACCATAGTATGATTGTTTTTGTTTCCGATATCTTCTGTGAATTATATGTAATGCCACTTACGATGGAGGGAGTGAAGTTGTTGCATTTTCCAACAAAAAAGAAGAAAAATGGAAACTAAAACAAAGACAGTTTGTATTTTGTGCTAATACAACATTCGCGGTAAGCTATTGTATGGGGCTGACAGTGGACGAAAGAACTTAGTTTTTGCCTTCTCGAAGCGTCAAGGTAGTGTACTGGAAATACTAGGGGCAAATAGTGTATTTTACCATACCGAAAGTTACAGGCCTTACCTACTTACGGAAGGTGACAAGACAAGCAAATGTAATACGAAACCTTGTAGGATATGTAAAAGTGTTAAGAGCCTGCGAATTCTTGCCTGCAAGCAAATAGTTCCAAGATCAAGTGTATTCAAGAATAAGTACTTTAACAGATGTAAAGAGTGTATATGCTAACAATAACATGTATAATTTTAAAGTGCATTATCAATTATTTGCTTAAACATGGAAGTTACGTAGACCGAAATAAAAATATGAGGAAAGTGATACAGTTGCAACAAATTTCCAGAAGATACTTATGTTCCCACCTGAAGAATATGGACTATCCGATCTGTGCTTCATGAATGATTAATGTTATCCCAACATATATGCAACTGAAATTAAACTAATGAATTTACATTCATAATTTTGGAGAAAAGATACTGTTTTCTTATCGAAATAACGAAATAAGCCACAAGAAGCCTTTTTCATTGCACGTATAAGTAACAAACAGAAGTTGGAGGCAATGTTAAGACACATTGAGAATACAAAATCAACCACAGAAAATCAGAGTAAAACTGTTAAGAGAATATGAATTTGAGCTTGATGATAAATTCTGTGAGGAACAAAATTTAAAATGGATGAAAATACACGAAATTCGTCTTAGAGGAAGTGAACTGTTCATGTCCAGTTTGAGTTTTGTTTCAAAATCTTGACACTTCTTTTGAGAAAGGCAATGTGCGCAAGCTTGGCTACGTTGATTTTGGATAAAAGGAAACGAATATCTGGTAATGTGTTGTAATATCAGAAGCAAGTACACTGTTGAAAGCTTAGCATGTGTGGTAATGATCCTCCAGAATTTTGTAGGTGCTGAAATTGTAACTGTAGACACTGATACAGATGCATAATTGAAAATATATACAATCTGGTTCTCGAGTGGTTTTCTGCAATCATCAAATATTCCTGAATATGGTCTGCCAAAATGATCATGTGTGCCTTCTTGAAGGGCATTTAATTATGTTCTCAGTGATAGATTTGTTCCAAAGGTGTGCCTGCCAGTTTTGCCATATCAAGACACAGATTTTCAGCTGTTTGCACCAATATGCTATTTTTACAAAGATGCCTTGTCACAAATGGGTCGGGAGACTGGGTTATTGTGGTGCGATGAAGGATTGAATACGACAGCAATGGAGATACAACTATGGTTCCCTTTGGACTTGGAGCTTTCTGTAGAAGTAATAATTTGTTGCATTGGAAATTACTTGGGTGACTGTTACATTCAAGAAGTACTTACAGAATAATTGGAAATTTGGACCTCTAAGTGGTTGAAAGGGCACTAAATAGCTCTCATTTAAGTGATGTGCATAGTATATTCCTCACAGCAGAGGAAACTGAGTGCTTGTAGCAGCAGCAGTTCTTCAAAATGAATGAACCAGAGAAAAACACCAATGTGTTTAAAGAATTAACATTTCTGCAGAAATCTTTCGAATGTGAAAGCACTGCCACAATAAAATGTTAGGTTTCTGAAAAGGCGAGTCTCAGTGATATAGTCTAGACAACAAAAAGGTTTTGCTCATTTACCCAGGAAGATTACAAGGAATCAAATTTATTTAAATTCTGGAACACATTCCTCACGAGTGTGTTCTTTATTTTGAGATATGTGATTCGTGCTAACAGGGAAGGCAGCTGGGATCTTAATGTTTCTTCACTTTGCAGAGCACAACCTTTATTTATTTTGTGTTTTGTAAAATCAACTATGCCAGATGGGGTAGTATTAACTTGGAAGACAGTCTCATGCTTGCTGAAACACATCCAAATATTAATAAAGACTTCACCAAATACAGTAGTGTAGTTCAGCAAACAGACATTTCAGGAGTGTTGCTAATGGAGCAGGCACTTTTAACAAATGTACAACAAGCCAGCTAAAGGTCCTGGTGGTATTGTTAGAATCAATTGACGGAAATAAGCTGTTGCTCAGCGAGACCTGATCAAGCATGAAAAGGCAGTGATAAAGAAATTATATCTCACAATCTGTGGTTTATTATTAAATGATGATTATAAAATACACAATGAGTTTTCGTGAAGTTGGATAATGAAAACGTAAAGAAAATTGTATATTTCATTAGTGAAAGGCTGAATCAATTTGATGAAACTCAGACTGGTCGTAAGTGTTCTATACAGCACGCGCTATTTGCCGCGTCTGAGGTATGGAAACAGGCAAGCGGTTAAGAGATAGGTTGGCTCGTGCGTCAACAACCGTATCGCCTTTATGCACGGGGCTCGACAACGGCGCGCAGTGTTTCGGTCCTTGGCGATTTCCTATGGGACTTTAAGGGCGTTCAAGTGGGGAAAAATTCATAATTTTATATTTGTATAAAATAGTGTTAGTTTTGTAGACATTACTTAAGAGTACATTAACATCTAACGGAAAAAAATTTGCTCATCTAGTTTTCCCGTAATGCCACTTCAAAGTCAAAATTTGCATATTTTTACTTCATACAAAACTTGAAAACCAGTAAATATAATGAAATGGAAAAAATCTCATCAAAACTACACGTCACCGTCTACGGCTTGAAGCATATACAAACACATTATAAAATATTTCTGTT